>WEKX01000481.1:740-44257 GCA_013390025.1 Pitta sordida
TTTTCTACTTCTTCCTTTAGCCCTGTTATCATGGAGAGCAGGTCGTGCACCAGCTCACAGCAAGCACAGGTGTTTTGCAGGCTGACCTCCTGTGCTCCTAACAGGCTCAGGCATTCGCTGCAGCCAGAGGTCTGGACAGCCATGTCCACTGTCACAGGTGTAGCTTGCACCCGAACCTCCCTTGTGGTTTTGGCCTTCTTAGCTGCCCCTGTGGTCCTGGCCGTGGCCGCCATTCGTCTGGTTCTGGCCATGTCTGACAGGGGGAGGAAGGAGAGACAGCACCTGCCAAGACCTCGCCCGCTACCCTGCCCGCTTGCCCTGCCCGTGCGAACTGCCGTGCAAACTGCCTTTTAGTAGCTTATTTACACGCCCCCTGCAATTGCCCAAGCCCCCCGCAGTAACGATCCTGTT
Source organism: Pitta sordida (assembly GCA_013390025.1). Lineage (NCBI taxonomy): Eukaryota > Metazoa > Chordata > Aves > Passeriformes > Pittidae > Pitta > Pitta sordida. The sequence goes on from WEKX01000481.1 coordinate 1,152, forward strand.
CGCTGTGCTCAGGTTTGCCGTGCTCACAGGAGAGGCAATGGCTTAAGTACCTACAGGTGGCCACTCACGTGGTCCCCTGGGGACTCGCGATGTGGGTCATGGACCAAAGCAGTCGCTCGTCGCTAGTTTGCCGCTGTGCCAGCCATGCCGGCTCGGGCTCCGGCGCGCGCTCTGAGTGGCACGCTGCGACGGCGCAATCGCCCCGGGGAAGTGGCGCCGGGAGTCCCGTCTGTCCGAAGCAGTCGCTCGTCGCTAGTTTGCCGCTGTGCCGGCCGTGCCAGTTTTATTATTCCTGGATGTGTTTACTTCCTTGATCAGACGTACAACCAGGTGGTACCATCTTCTCACAACAATTTTACTTCCCTTTGAATGAGAATGGCTCATTTGAAGTTTGTGAAAGGCATAACCGTATGGAATTCATAGGATTTCATGTTGTGGTACAGCAAGGAGATTTGCTAGAAATTGCCTGTTTCAGGCTGATGATGCAAAACTAGACATCTGTTAAATTAACATCTATCTAACATTTTTGCCTTTCAGTCAAATGCATTCAAAAAATTTCAATCTTTTTTTAGCTGTCAAAACAATCTGTCACGAGATATTTATTTTTTTGTATAATGGGTTACTTAAGGAAAGCAGCATATGGTTGAGTGAGCTGCACCTATGCTGCACTTCCCCAGCTCTGTACTACCTATGAACTGCTGGAAGATGTACAGGCTCAAATGATTACTTTTGAAAATTTAAATAAATAAAGTAGAACTCTGTGCTTTCTAACCTGTTGGATCCCTTTCCAATTTGTGTTTCAAACAGAAATCCAAACTTCTAATGTTAGTTTTGGTAAAAAACTTAGAAAATGGTTTTTTTGTGCCTTTTTGTCTTAGAGCAGTCCATAGGATGATAAGTACATCCTGCAATAAATCACGGTGAGAACAAGCCAGCATTCACCTACAGGTTTCTTTCTTTGCTTAATTTAGGCTATTCATTACTTCTCACATAGAGGAGGATATAATAACACATTAGCAATTACAATTATGTATAATTTTAATAAAAACCTGTAATAATAGATCCTAATAATGACCAAAACAAAAAAGCCTTCAGTGCAGTATGTAGCTCTGAATTGTGCTGGATTCTCATTCCGTCAAAATACAGCTTGTGTATCTTGGTGACCCACTGGGTCTGCTTTTATGTGCCCCTTTCAGTCCTGTAGCACTGTGTCCTGCCCTATTCTGCAAGAATAGTAACGCAATTTTTCCAGATAAAATTCATAGTGAAATCCTGGCCTCATTAAAGTCCACAGGTCTGCTCCCTCCGAGTCAGTGAAACCTAAATTGACTGCTTGCTTCACTGTATTTTCTAATAGACAGACACACTGGAAGTCCAATGTTAAAGCTGTTTAAATTATTTCTTTCAGAATTTATTTGTATACATTTCTTCTTTTAGCTTTTGATTTATGTATGCTTGAAAAATGGGGTTTTGCTTTCTTTGCTCTTGTTAGTCCCACAGCACGTATAAAGTGTGTGTGAATATGAGATATTTTGCTCTGGGAATACTCAGCAGCTTTGCAGAGGGGTGAGATTGGAAGTTCTGAGGATGTGATGCACTTCACCTCTAGGGAGAAATGTGTCACCCACACCACTACAGCCCTTCAGGGAGCATCTTGTTTTGCTCATTCATGCTGTAGTTTGGATTTAGGTTCAAGGCAGGAAGAGCATTGTAAAAAACCATTGCAGTAAGTCCCTGTATTTCATTACTTATTAACAGAAAACCGTCAATTCCCCCAGAAGGAATTCTCTGGGATTCCATGTCAGTATGGTATTCACAGAGAGACAACATTTGAACATGGAGAACATATGGGGACATAGTCTGTGGAAATCATTCACATAAATGTCACTTTTATCTTAGATTTGTCATCTAATTTTAATATGTTGAATGCCTTGAGTATGTTTAATTGTAGTTTGCTTCACAATAAATTATATTTCCTACTACTGACTGCAGCCAAAATACATACACATTAATTATAATTATGTGGGGTTTCTTCAAAGCTAGTTGTTTTATTTTTGCTTTGACAAATATGCTGTAACAGGCTGCAGAAACTGTTTTAGGGTTTTCGGGGGAGTTTAGAAACAAGTTTAGTACCGAGTCAATTACTGTGAGATAAATGGTGTTGCTATCAGAGAAAGCAAAATGAAAACTTTAAAGATTACATTGTAGACTAGTGTACATTGCTAGAACCCCGTGGTCTTCAGTGCAGGTTGTAGGAGTGTTGTGAAACACTTTTTGGCTGTGAAACTTTTAGACATTTCAGACCTTTAAGATTCACACAAGTCTGTGTGTACCCAGCTGACTGAGTATTTCAAGCAAAGACTGACAGAGAAGCAGATTTTCTCAGAGACAGAGTTAAAATGTACTATTGTTAATGTTTGATTTCTAAAGCCACTGGTCTTCATTACAGAAACTAGAATTTCCTTTTTCCTCTTTATTGTTGCTATTGTATCTATTCTTTAGGAGTCATAAAATACTTCCAATATATGATCATTTTAAGGTGTTGATGTTCTTAGGTGTAAGAGACTGTGAAAGCAGAAGCATAAGCCTTGCCTTTCATGAGCAGAGGTGGATTGTCAGTTGCAAAGGTGACAATAACCATTACATCCTCAGAGCTGTACTGAAAAGTCCACTATAGAAGCAAGAAGTGTAGGTATTAAGAGGGTTTTTTCCTATACTGCTTAATAAAACAGCACCTGTGCTTTTGTTTGACATGCTAATAGCAGCCCCTTTTAGTTGTTAGGGAAATCCTTAGTATGTATATGGAAACTTTATTCTGGTCTGACATGGCCACAGGCTCATCAATGGGAAGTTATCCCAATATCCCACAATGCCAGAACTGCCACTCAGTCCCTTAAGATTGAAGGCTCCCCCAAAGTCTCCAGCTTACTGTGCTCTGGGCTGCCGCTGTCAGCCTGTTTTTCTCTCATCCTTCCCTCAAAAGCCTCAGTGTGAACCTTCCCCTGCACATTCCTGCCTCTGCAGAAGGCCCTCCTGGCCAAAGGCAGAGTGGGCTTTTCTCTGGGACATGGATGCTGTCAGGGTTTTGCCTGACTTGAAACTGAGACCGTATCCTTCCCATCAACAGCTGAACCCTCACTATTCCCTACAGCTGGAATCGCAGGGACTCAGAGCAGCACAGTGCACTTCAGAAGGGTATATATACATATATGTATATTTTCACCAGGTGGCTGCCCATGAGCACCAGGACAGTCCAAGCTGTCCTTTACTCACTGGCAGGCCAGTCAGTGGCAGGTTTCTTGCTGGCTACAAATTTGTTCTGGCCCTGTAAAGAACTGATACTCCAGGTAGGGTAAAAGCCATGCAAACAGCAAAGCCCAAGAGCCTCCAGTGTTGCAGAATGTGGGCAATGTACCTCCAGGCATAGGTACAAAAAATCTGAAGAGTAAGAAAATGATTTTAAAGTGCTTTTGCCTTAAAATGGGTTCTTGCCTTTCCCTTTATCTCTGTCTTCCTTTTCCTTTTTTTTTTTTTTTTTTCTCCATAAATGAATACTGAAGCAGATTTTGGGTGCATTGTGCTGGGAACAAAAGGATTCTTTCAAAGAATCTTGTTTACAGGATTTTTCTTTTCCCAAAGCCTTCTAAAGTCTTCTCAATTATTTGCTTCCCTAATGTATTCACATTTGCTGGAGTAAAACTTGGTCTGTTTTTAGGAGGACTGCACCAAGTGAACTTGTTTCCAGTACTTTTTGAGTGAAACATAAACTGAGAAAACTGCCAATGACACTTCTTTCCCCAGACCTAGCAGTGTCCCCCCATTCTCACCATGACTCTCCTCTTCTTCCTCTGTCTCAGGATTGCTGTAGCCACTTCCTTGGCTCTCTGGGATGGGGCTCCTGCTGCTTTCTCCTGGACCTCACCACCTCTGCCCTGCCCATAGACTGGGCTTCTTAACGCATCTCAGAACTGTGCTTGCCAGCATATTTTCCTTCCAGCATTTCCTTTTCTAGCAGAGTTTCCATGCAGTATCACTTTTGAGGTTCCATGCCATGCCCTTCCTATCAGGTGCCCAGAATGTCATACAGAAATCATTCCTCAGCAGGCAGGGAACAATTGCACTTGTCCATGTGGCATTAATAACAATAATGATCATAATCATCTTTGGGAATACATTAATATTGTTTTCTTACATATGTATTAGGTTCTCACTTAGCTAAATAATTATAATTAGCAACTTGAAAATTTTGTGTAAACATTAGTTATTAAACCCTTAAATGGGTCCTATGAGGTATCATTATCACCATTATATAAACAGAAAAAATTGACCACATCAAAGATAATTGTCTTTCCCAAGATCCAGCACAGAATCTCAAACTGAGATGTGATTTGATCTCCAAGGCTCTATTTCAGTCATGGGTTTTGCATGTTTTAACACACTGACTCCCAGGAGTTCAATGTAACTTGTCTGAACAATGAAAATGTTATTATTTACATTCTATTTTCTAGTCATCACAGAATTGCTAGTCCTATGTTTTTGGGGGGGGTCCCTAATGCAAATAAAAACATATTTCATTGGATTTGAGAAGGCTTCTATAATTCTATTAGTAGTTGTAACCTTAGGTATTGTTTTCTACTTTGAAATAAAATTACTGAAGCAAGATATTACCTGAAAAATTACAAGCTCTGTTAGAATGCTGTTAAAAGTTAACCCAAATGGCACAGAAATGTCATACATAGTTGATTATAATCATGCTTCTGTGTAGAATGTTATTTTTGTATATTGCTCTGGTCTGTTTATAACCATCAAGAAGAGAATTATGCACAGTAATGTGTCTAGATTCCAAGGAAGTTATTTGGCCTGTACATTATGATTTTTATTTGTTGCTTGGCTGCAGGACAGCATATGAAGTCATTATCCACTTAATAACCAAAATAGATGCAACCCCCCCTTCCCCTGGGTGAGTGTGGCTCTGGGAGGAGGCAGCATCTGTCACCTGTGCAGACAGGCTGAGAGGTCCAGGGTCAGTCAGGGCTCTCATCTCTGCCTTTTCCAAGAAGAGTTGTTTGCTTGTGATTTTTTTTTTTTAATTTTAGTACCTGGAATAATGATCCTTTCCTAGGAAGGTGTGGGTGCTGCAATGGGAATGTCTGTTTGCACTGGTACAGAGCACACTCCTGCCCTTTATGGCCTGCAGAGGGGAGGCTCAGCAGCCTTCCATGGGCATTAGGGCATGTTTAGATTCTGGGATATTCATGTGCCAAAGTAGGAAAGATACAACTGAAGGAATGAGTTTGATGTACTTTAAGGCAATACAGAAACTGGCTGAGGTAAGATTCCAAGTAAGTGATTTGCTTGAAGACTGAAGCAGTCACATATTGAACGAGGTCTTTGTAGCCAGAGCAAAAGCATTTCCATGTTTGCATATTTTTCTTTGGAATACATACTGCTTCTGCATGCCCCTGTCTCCCTCTGTTGTTCAATTTCCTACTCTTTTTTTGTGTGCTTTTTAGTGGGTTTTTTTGTCCTGCTGAATTGCAATCGAGTGGCTAATAGAACAACTAGACTTGAACAAGGTTTTATTTGGTTATAACTTCATTTAAAGCATTCAGATCAGACTCATGTAAAACGTGGGGTTTTTTTTCATTCAGCAGTAGTGTAGTTAAAAATTCACTGGAGTCCTGTGTTTGAAATTGTTAATCTAAAGTCGTAACTATACACCTTTAATTCTGCACATTACTAGCAGCTATCAGTTGTGCTAATTTGGGGGGGTTTATGCATGAGCTAAGCCCACAGTCTATACCTGGGTCTCCGAGAAAATAAAAGATCTGTTTCTTCAGGCACCTACAGCATCAGCCTTGTCATGCTGATGACTGTGGCGAGACAGGATTGCCATTAGTGTTGGCCCTTTGGCATCTCTCCTCGATCGGTGAGCGCAGCCGAGCTGCTCAGGTATTCACCGCACATCGCAGCCGCGAGTGGTATCCGAAGAATCTCTGCTCTCCTCCTGCCGGAGCTCTGTCTCTGTTCAGACGCTGTCAGCCCTGGTTTGTATCATATCCTGCTCCTCTCCCCTCTGACCTTCCCTTGGAAGGTGCTCCCTGCTGTCCTCCAGCTCGAGCATCCCCGGCCGTGACCGGGGTTCACCCGAGGGGTGCGGTGGGCGCCGGGCAGTCGCCCGAGGAATTCATGGATTCTGTCCCATCCCCTGGCCCGGGGTGTTCATTTCCTCACATTCTAAATGCGTGAGGAGAGGGGTCCGTACCCCCGGCCCCGCAGGTGCGGCTCGTCCCGCACACCTCCCGCATCTCCGCCCCGGCGAAGGGCAGCGCGGGGGCTCCTGCTCTCCCGCAGGGCCGTGGTGACACCGCACGGGGCTCACGGGACCAAGCGGGGCTATTCCCGGTGTTGGGAGGGGGCTGGAGCAGGGCAGGGAGCCCGGCTGCTCGGGGCACTGCTGGGGCCGAGTCCCGGGTAGAAAGAACAATCACAACGTTGCCCCCCACCCAAAGGAAAAAAAACAACAAACCATAAAACCAAACCAACAAGCCACACACAAATAAACAAACAAACCCCTCAAAATACAACACACACACACACACAACCCAAAACAAGCAAAGTAAGACAACAAAACACCTGTCCAAGTGGACGGTGCCCCTGCCCATGACAGGAGGGTTGGAACTAGGTGGTCTTTCAGGTCTTTTCCAACCCAACCCATTATGTGATTCTACGAAAAAAATCACAACAAAGCAAACCTCCAGATTTGTGCTTTTTCTTCCCTTTTCTCCCTAGGGCAGATGGCACTGGCTGGGGCTGGGCAGGGACGGATCCATCTTTGGTTTCCTCTGGCCCGGGCAACTTCGGGTGTAGCAGAGGCTTAGTCTGAAAAGAGCTTCACTGAGCACAGTATTAGAGATGAAAGTCCCTGGAGGGAACCCCCCAGCCTTTAGTATAGATACCACCTCTGCAGCTGTGTTAAGCTCATCTTTAATGGTTTGGGGGATACATTATTTGTGTTTACAGTTGAATAGCTGGAGCATTGGCATCCTTGCAACCTGCTGTTTCGGTAGATATCAGGTGTAATAATAAAACTTAATGTGTTCCAGCTGTGGCGGCCGGGCAGGATCCGAGGGGAGGCAGTAACTCCTGATGGGTGGCACCTGGAGAGCAGGGCGGGGCAGTGAGTGATTTCGTGGTGATTGATTTCATTTGGGGCACCTGAGGGAAGGACAGCTAACAGGGAACAGGTGTTGGCCCTTAGCAGCCTGAGCCTCGCCAGAGCTGGTTTGTGCAGTCCAAAGATGTGTGAGACATTGTCACAGTTAGAGGGTGGCACAGAGCTCCAGAAACGCAGGGCTGTGCCGATTTTTCATGGATGTTATTTCAGTAGTGTAAGTACGAGCAATGTGTCTGTTGTTTTACTCTTGGGTGGCTAATTCTGGACATTTTCTTCCTGCTGTCTTTATGGTGAACGATTGTTTTGTTTTATAAAACTTTAAGTACTTCAATACATCCTTTCATAGCTCTTAAAGGACTTCTCAATAAGCATAAAGAAATGTTTCCATTTTAGTGAGTACTTGAAAGGGTGTTGGGACCATTAGGGCTTGGATCAGACATAAGTTATGATGCTAGAATGGATTTTAGTAATTCTTATCAAACTGAGAATCACTTTGAAAATTTAATTCAGATTACTGTATGTTTCTTCACACATTTTGTTTCTTTGTCATCAAGTTGTATCAGTTGATGTCAATTAATAGCTTGTGAATTTGGTTAATCTGTTAGAGTTGAAAAATCTGGAAACTGTTAGATTTGAGACAAAAACTAGGTGTTACAATAGAGATAAGGGCAACAGAAGCTTATAACATGCTTTATGATTTATGGATTCTGTAACTACATTCACACCCTTTATGCTAGGAAAAAAAATCCCCATCAGCAGTATGCTTTACATTATTATAGTTACTTTAAAACCTTAATCAGCAGGAAATCTACAATGAATAAGGTTTTATAATATTTCATCAGGGAACCAAATGTTTTTTCTTTGAGTTCAGTAAGCACAGTGTAAATGAAGAAAAAAGGTGGTCGGGGGGGAAGTTCTTGTTGGTTTTTTTAATCTGTTGATACCCCCAGTGATGTTATCAAAAGTAGTTTTCAAAGTGCCTTTACAAACCAGATGTTAGTCTACACAGAGTACTGGAAGATTGACTTTGTACTTTGTTTGGGGGTTTTGGTGGGCTTTTTTTCCCCCTCCAACATTGTAACTCTTAAATATTGTGCATTTAGATGAGCACTTCTTGGGAAGTTTGTGTGATGACTCCATCATGTTGCACAGTGTAGTTCGTGTCTATTCCTGGTGACTTCCCAAGAGTTTTTTCAGGTATTCAATATCTAGTTTATGCCATATTTCATAAGTAAGGATCAGATAATTGTATAAGAGCATTGGCTGACAAGTAAAGTTTTGATTGTCTCTGTGATTGTCACAGGAGAATGTTGACAATAACAATGGTTCAATAAACTTCTTGGCTGAAATATAGTAAAGGTGAAAATAGTTAACTCTTCTTTTTTTGTGAACTATTTTTTCACTTTGTCAGAAGCTGTTTATGGGAAAGCTTTTACTTTGATGACTCTGGTTTCATGAAGTCGAAGAACATTTCAAATAACAGCCACATAGTTCACCAGTGCTCTTAGTCAGCTGAGTGGAAGAAATGGCACAGTCTCAGTTGAGTTTCCATGGAATCAAAATCTGTGTGTTCTAAAGAAAAAAACATCAGAGGAGAGGGGGAGAATTTGCATGTTCTTATTAAAATGTGATTATTTTTAGATACAGCAAATTACTTACTTTGGGTGTTTTTAAGAGAATGAACATACCTGAAAAGCCGCATCTTGCAACTTATAATGTGATCTGGTTGTGTTTTAGAACTGTCCTAACAGGTGAGCTAAACACTTGACCTAAAACCAAACCTAAAGTGTGTATTTAACTATTATTGAGTTTTAATAGTCTCTAATGTAATGTCATGTTTGCTTTTTGTGGCTTTTTTAATATGCATATGCTTTTTTGAATGTTTCTGCTGCTTTTTAACAATTTACATAAAATCCTGTATCTTAAAGTTTTCAACAGTCAATCATGTCAAGCTCTTGCTGTTCTCAACATTCTAATCAGGACTTCACATTTAACTTTTTTTTTTTTTTTCATTTTGCCTCACTGTGCATTCTCCCAATGGTGTGACAGGGATGAAGGCAGGAACAACTGTTCTGGTTCATACCACAGGTTCATCAAAACCAGTATCCTGTGTCTGATGAGAGCTGAGGGACTGCCAAGGAAAAGAGTTTAAGGGTGCTTTTATGTGTCATGTCAACCTTTCTTGGTGAAATTTTGCTCAATATTCCACACCACAAGAAACAGGGAGTTAACCAAATGTTCTTGAAGCTACCTACCCTTTTTATGTACTGATTTGCTTGAGTCATACTAAAGATGCAGCATGAAACTGTATAATAAAAGCACCTCTTGACTCATGTGATGAGTAGGGCTCCACATGTACTCAGGCAGCACGTAGGGACTGTACAGGTTTATTTTTTAATATGCTGTTGTTATGGCATTGCTCATATAGCAGTATCTCCAGGGTTCCTATCAGCACTGCTGTGGTGGCTGTTGGTGCAAAGGTAACTATTCATCGTGGCTCTTTTGTTACACATGTGCAGAAATAGAAGTCTTCCAAGTTCTTTAGTCGTCTTAGTTCTTTCAGCTGCCCTAGTAAACTTAGAGGGCTTGACAATTTTGTTTCATGAGATAAGTGGCATTTTAGGTGTTCTGTTATAGTCTACCAGTCCACTTGATCATTATGAAACAATTTGAAGCATTTAATGAGTTGTCAGGTGTTAGTGGTGTAGGGTCAGACCTGATCTTGTAAGACCTTTGTGCTATAAATATGAAAGGTGAAGTTCTGGTGCAAAATTTGTGGATCAGGACATGAGTAAACAAGAGCAAGTGTTGAAAAAATAAGACCTTTGTTCCTGTTTTTCACTTCTGCTGTGTCCTGTATTAGAGATGGAGAGCCATTTTTCTGTGTTTGTCTTGGAACTTCACTCTTAAAATAAAAAGTTATTAATTTCCCCCCCCCCTTCGTTTTTTTGTCATCTCTTGCCATTTTAAGCATCTGTGGCTCATGCCACAGATCAAAGTAAGCTCCACAGGAGCAGCAGGATTTTGGACTTGTAAGATAATATCAATTTAGAGAGGTTTAAAGATTTGGTCCTGTGCTTCCATATTATCAAGGAAATATGCTTGTGACAAGATCAGTTTCCAAAAAAATTGCTTATTCAGGAATGACAGCAGTGGCCTTTTAATTTGTTGACATCCTTCTGCTTTTTGCCATCTGTATCATGGGTGTAGCAAAGCAGTCTATATAAAATCTGGAACTGAATTCACAGCAGAAATAATCTCACAATAGAAGTCAGCCTGAATATAGGTCAAGTTAGTGCACAGGATACCAACACATCTTCAAAGCTGTGGCTCAGAGAAGTACCGAATGCTCAAGGGTGTACTTAAGGCATGAATGTTGCATATTAATTCAGAGGACTGGGCAGTAAAACTAGGCTTTGTTCAGTTTCTAAGTGTGTTGCCCTGTACTCTAAAACAAATTGCACACTTGGTGAAGCTATGTACTCCGTTGTCTCGGTGTAGACTTGTATTTCATGTCGAGAACTTAAATTGTCTAGTTGTGAAGAAAATCCTTTAAGATCTGCACAGAGCTATCCTGGAAACCAGCCCTTGTCTTTGCAAGAACGTGCCTGTAGGGTGTGGAAGAGCTCTCAGCCCATGGCAGTCACACCTGAACCTTGTAGGTAAATTATTCTTTCCACCCCCTAATGTTAATTGTGGCTGCCATTTGAGCACAGATGAAGGTAAGGAGTTTGCTGCCATTTAAAAAAAAATTAAGTCTACTGTGGGAGGTACTGCAGGAATTGTTTGATGTACTGAGGACAGTCTTAAAAAGCCTTAGCATGTGACTGTGATTGGAGTAATATGTAATCCTAAACAGGAATGTATGTGGCAGACGACAAGTTGGTGTCACAGAAGTCTGAATTTTGAAATGTCACTTTAATGCATATTCCTCTATGGTTCTACAAGTAAATACAAGGGTGGAGCGGAATTACATGTCCTTTGAAATTAGTGTTCCCAAATAACCAAGAACATACTGATTATCTCCTATTTTAGCACTTTAGCAAAATTTACAAAAGTACTGATTTCCATTCATTCACGAAATGATGGGTTTCAAAATATATTAGCACTTATTTTTATGAAATAGAGAAACTAGAAATTAACTATGTAAACAAAATAACAACTTAGGTATTAGTTATTACCACTTACTGAGTTGACAGTGATAAGAATCAAAGATTATTTTTAGTAGCCATTAAAAAATCTGCATGACTCATTACAAGCTGCCTCTGGTGGTATTTTCTTTTTGTTTCCTTTGCAGAACACTTGGCTATCCCTTCTATCATGTAACACAGGCAGTTGTAGATCAATTTGTTCAACCATGCATATAGTGAGTAGAGTTGTAGTGTTTGGACCAAATGGAGGTCATAAACAGTTTTAATTTATAATGATGCTATCACATGTATTCAGTTATGCTCAAAAAGCAGCATTTAAGTGGTTTTATAATTCATACCAGCAATAGCATCACAGTTTTTCTTCACTCTGCCAGGATGTTGTGTGTTGCTTCTGCTTGTCTTTATCTTTATCTTGTTCCTCTCACCATTAAAATTATGTCTGATCCTGACACTTCTTTACCACACCAATTGCATTTCTTGTTGTAAATTGGAAGCTAAGTATAGACAATATAAAACACAAAGGGTTTCTTCTGTGGTCTGCCTCAATTCTAGTCCTTGTGCTACTCTCATGTGTTTCCTCTGGGCAGTGAACAGAATGCAGTCTAGGGAATGGTGGTCAGGGAGGGAGAAAGGGCCTCACAGTGCCATTCTACTTTTATAGTGGTTGTAATATAAGAGATCCAAAAGTATTATTGAAACAGGGTTTGTGAGGGAAAAAGGCGATATGTTTTATTAAACCCCTGGATGTAACTGGGGGAAACAAAAAAGCTTTCATACACAATCTTTTGTTTCAGGTCTGAAATAGAAGAAACAACCCCTCACCCCCCCAAAAAAAAAATTAGGAAAAAAAAGAGAAAAATTAGTTCTGAGTTTGTGTCACCCAACTAGCTAAGTGGCAAAGATTGTCTTTGCTAAATGTAAAACCCAGAAGGATGTTGCTAAGGGGAAGTGGTCATTAATGTTTTTGTGTATTCAGAGGTTTTCATTGGGCTCCAGAGGATTTGCAGTCAATGAATGTTTTTGGCCAGTTGTCCCTGGCTTGAGTACTTTTGTAGTTATTTGCCACTTTATTTCCCCATAATTTGCTCTTCTGATACTCCATGTTCTAAATGGCACTGTGTGTTCCTGGGAGGGGAGTTACAGGGACTCGGCATCATTGAAACAATGAAATCTGTTGAATATTCTTAAACTGTTCTGTTACTATGTAGTTTGAAGTCACAGAGTATGTTTGCGTGCAGGCTAATGACTTCCTAGACCTAAAACAAACAGAAGAATGATCCAGATTTCTAACAGAGTAGACAAGTAAGGGATAAAGAGGTTTTCCGTGTGAAGGAAAGCTCTGATTTAGTTATTGTCTCTCTAAAAAAAAAAGGGCTGGAAAAGAGTTATTTATATCTCTGCACAAAATGGCATTCCTAGTCCATTTGTGTGTAGATATTTGTACTGTTCTGTAGTGTGGTGCTGGTATTCTCCTGGAGTACTGCTTGAAAGTGGAAGCACATTTAGCAGAGTAAAATTCAGTTTTCTCATTCATGTTCATCAAGGCCTTGCCTGTCTTATGGAAATGTGACTGATATATAGAATAACTTGCTTCCATAGAATGACTTGCTTTGCTCACTGGAGCTGTAAGGAGTCAAGGAGTTCAGTGTCCAAACGATTTTAGTTCAAACACAAGATGAGTTCTTGTAGAAAACAATTTATTTATTCAGTGTATAAACTCAGGCTTAGTTTTAGCCACACAATCTCACGTCTTTCATGAAAACAAACTGCATGCGTGTTTTCAAGTATTTTGTTGATGTTGGATGCAAATTCAGGGGTTTGATTCCATTGTGAATTTGTAGATAGGCCTGTGAGAATGAATAAATACTGTGAGAAGTACGCATATATGCGTTTGCACTTGTTGGAAGTTGTTGTCATGGATATAATCTACTACATTGTAAGAGATGTGGAAACTTCTTATCAAGACTTCCATGAGAAAAGCAATTTACCGAAAAGGACGAGAAAATGCAAAATTAATGTGAAAAAGGAAAGATCTCTCCCCTAATTGTTCCAGTTACTCTTTTTAAGTGTGCACAGGCCTATGCTCACACTGCATAAACAGAGGGGCTTCTTATAGGAACTCAGAGCTTGGGTTTGCCTGTTTTTTTTGAAAGGTAGCTAGGCACTTCCTTTAGAGTATTTACTAATAATACTCCAGAAAAATTTGAGATAACTGAACACATGGATCTCTTATTTCTCTCTCATTTGCTGTGCCCCTGAATCTTCTTACAACGTTTATTTCCACAGAACAGAAGGCCTTTAAAACAGTGGAAGGAATCCATGAGATTAGAGGAAGTAGTTGATCCATCACACAAACCACTCCTGTTCTAGGCCAGGCTAGTGCTGTATTGATGCACATATAGAGAGAGGTTTAAAAGCCCAGTGTTCTTACTAATATTTTTCTCCTTGTGCCAAATGTTACTATGAGCTCACAAGCTGAAGGTTAGTGGATCTGTATTTATGTCAGTGTATTGCTAATCCCCAGGGGGCAAAAATAAGCAAATTTGTGAAGCAATCACAAATTTATCAGTACATGTAGGGTTTGGGACAGTTTGCAAACTAAGAGTTGTTTCACTATACAAATATGAAAATTGGATTCTGTCTATCCAGAGCTTAATGTGATGGTTTCTGATGAAGTTCTGGAGGGTAACGTTTGTAGAAAAACACCAATTCTTGCAAGTTTTGTGGTACAGTGATGATATACAAGTACTCATTGTTGAAACTGACCACTGATAATCATTTGTGAACTCATCTTTATAACCTCCTCTCTGGAATTGGAAAACCCTTGCAAAAGAGGATACAGAGTTATATAGAGCTGCTAAGACATTAGGTAGGTACCTTATGAGGCAGATGCCCGAAGGCAGCACTGTGTGACTTGCATAAGCTGGCACAGCAGTGTGCTGGACAGTTCAGACCTAGGTCCAGATTTTCAGCATCTTAAGTCCCTGACATGGTCCATCCTTTTCCCTGATTGAATTGAGGTGATAGGATCCAAGGTGAGGCCCAGGCAGAGAACAGCAGAGAAAATGTGTGGGCTTTCCAGGTTTATAGGTCTTCATGTAACAGCCAAGTCTGACTGTGGACTGGTGTTGGTTCTGCAGACAAGTACCCTGTGTGCCTTGGGCCAGCTGACCTATTGCCAGTTGGCCAAAAGCCTATTGGCCTTTACCATGAAAAGGTAAAAGATGTAAACAAGGCCAGTTACAGAAGCTATTCTGATGTTACATGTGGTACCTGTAGTTAAACCCCCCCAACCAACCCAAAACCCAAACAAGATATCACGCCCCCATCTTGCATGAAAATAAACCCTGCTTGTATGAGGACTTAGTGTGTGGGCCTGTTCTAAATGAGTAGGAATTCGTAATTACGTTTGAAATTTTAAATTTAGCTTTTAGCTTATAATTGCTTTTAAAAAAAATCTTGGACATCTGAACGTATCCAAAGGATTCCTTTAAAAATGTTAGTTCTGGGTCACATTTTTTCTTTTCCTTCTACTTTAGTGCAACTTCATCTAGAAATTACAAGGTACATAGAATAAAGTATCTGTAATACCTTTTTAAAAAACAGATTTATCAGTGCTAATATGTTTTGTTGCTATGAAAACTCAGTTATCAACATTAGACATTTGCTCAGTCATTTGTTTATCAGTGGCAGTTTGTTAGTAGTTATAAGTAGAATTCCATCTGCCAGTTAAACTATATTATATATTGGTGTAGAAATTAGCAACTCCTGGTTTTTTGGGGGTGGAGGGAGGTGTCTTTCCTAATGAATATATGAACTTAACTGCACATAAATGCACCTCTAGAAGATGGTTGAGGGGCATCTCAGGTATACTGCACACAAGTCTGCCAGTCAGGCGAAAACAGGCACACACTGTGATTATCTCAGTTTTCAAACCTGGAAGAGACAAGAATGTGTTGCTAAATGAGAGAGGCAGTATGTCATGCTCACTGAGATAAAAACAGAAGCTGCCAGACACTTTGGCTTTATTCTGCGAATTCTTTGCTTCAAAACTCTCCTCTTTTCTTCGTGCTTATTCTCCCTCCCATTCTCATTCTTTCTCTTTCCCTCGTTGCTGTCGCGATCTCTCTCTCATTGTTCTCTCCCTCTTTCCCGTCTTTGATGCACATACGTTGTCACATTTCATTGACTCTCCCCTCTTCTCTGTTCTTACACTCACGCCTAGTGGTGCTTCAGCCAGAGCTCGCAGCCTCTCTGCCGAGTTTCAGTCATGTGTGAGGCTCAGTTTGATCGAGCGCTCCTTTTCTGCCTTTTCACTCTCGCAAAAGATTAAAAGGTGGCGTCACATCGCTCCCCAGCTCTTTCCCGCAGGAGGGACTTAAAAGGGACAACAAAAACTAATCACTTTCAATAAGCGTTTTCTTGCAAAAAAAGGGACTTAGCTGTGCCATTTGAGGCCAGTGCTAAGGACTGGGAAGGCTTAGAGGATGCTTCATACTGCTAACAAGGGAAGGAAGCCTTCAACTGAGGCAGGTAAGAAGTGTCTGAATCCGAATGTTTTATGGAGTGCTTGGTCGGAGCGGCAGATTTCCAGCGTTCTGTAACTGAGGCGGGCAACTGCAGCAAGAGGCAGCATCGGTGTTGTATCAGATTCCTTTTGTTTAAGATGTAAAGTATGTGCTATAAATTGAATTAGAGGAGGGGTTGGGAAGGTGCTGTATTCACGCTGAATGCTTGTTTCCCCCCCTTTTTTCTGTGTATTAAACGTATCAGAGAACCAGCTTTTGTGAAAGCTGGACTTTGCTTAAGGTTAAATTCGGTGCTTAAATCTCAGTGTAAGGAAAGCTTTTGAGTCTTACAACCCTCGGGGAGCTTGCATTCTGCGATTCGATTGCAACAGCTAAACTAAAAAAAAAATTAACTTATTTACTATTTATTGTGTAAGATAAAATCCAGCATTGAGTTTAGGTCTAGGTGAATATGGTTTGTTTGCCTGGCATTTCATCGGATGAATAGCTATACCCTTTTAGACGTACTGTAAAACCTATTTCGTGTTTATGTTTTGTAAATTGAGATTAAGTGGCATCCTGAATGAAATACGTGACTAAAACACATAAAATGCATCTGTGTTTAGTAAAGCAATCACCAAATTAGAATAATGGATTTATGTCAGTTGTCAAATGGAGTTAACTGTGAAAGTGCTGTCCACAAGTGCACTTGGATTACAATAAAGGGCTTTCTGTTTAACAGTTATTGAGAGGAGCTAATTTATCAGGCAAAGCCTATGAACTTAAGTCTTGTGACAGTATAAAATTCTATAGCCAAGGGGGTTTGTGGTTTTGGGAAACGTGCCCCTTTATTCTCTATTAAGATGCATTGAGGCTGTATAGTGATTCTAAAGCTAAAAATAATTGCATTTAAATTTTTACATGCTCATAAGTGCTCTTTATTCACAACTGGTATATTTAACTATTGGGACCTCTGATTTTGGTCTTCACTGGCTTTGGTGCCTTTTTTTCTTCCCCTACATTTTGCAGTTGCTCCCTGTATCAGTAAACTGTGACTTGAAATAGGAAAGGATTCTGAGCAGCAGTTCTGAATTTCATTGTCACACTGAAAAGTGAACAAGCAGTCAAAGATAGTTAGACTACTATTAGGGCTTTAGAGAAAAGCAAATAATATTGTAGTGATCAGAGTTATTTGTAACGTGGAGTACTTTTTAGCTGGCTCTGAAAGCAGAGCTATGAAAAGCTAACTTGGTGAAGCTGTCATAGAGTAAACAGCATTTGATAGGCAGAATTTCATGTTGCAGACCTACAAACGGGCACACTGCAGGCTGAATTGAACATGTTTACTTGAGAACTTTGGTCTTTATGCAAGTTTCCCCCAGTGCCTCAGTCCTGCATGCAGCCCAACGAATGCGCAGTGCTCTGTACCTTGCAAAATTCCATGGCTTTGCTTTCTGTGGATGTTTGCAGGGGTTGATTTTACAGGATAGGCAGTGACAAGGCACCACAGCTGAGCAGGATCGAGCCCCCAGGGAAGCTGAGTCTCCCATCAGCGAAGAAGGACTTCACTCCTTACCTTCAGTAGTGTTAATCATACATGCTCATCCTCATATAAAGGGAAAGATTTTTTTTCTCCTTAAGACTTGAAATCAGATAAAAAAACCTCACACGTTTCACTCTTTTGTGGCGGATGTTTTTACTTTTTAGCTATAGGTTTGCTGAACGTGTTTAATATTTGTCATTGGAATTTCCACTACACCTTTGTTTCACCTTTCAAAATGTTTCTATGTGTTCTTCCAAGCTCTTTTTGTGCTTCAGTTCAGTTTACACACATGTTGGATCAAACTGAAATTAAGAGTAACTTCTCTGACAAAAATGTAAGTCCTGAATGTAATGTAGGACTTATAAAGATATTTTGTGACTTAAACTCAGGCATTTTTTATTTAAATAGTAAATGGCTTTTAGTAGGAATTAGTCATGAAGACTTTGTTCCTTATGGAATGGCAGAAAACTAGAATGTTGAAGCCAAGCCACCTTGATCTCTTTGAGCCCAGAATGCAGGATCTGAATTGCAGAGCACATCTCTCTCCTTTTGGCATTTGCTAACTCTGCCCTACTAGATGTTAAATGGGTGATTAATAGAAATAGCAGCATTTTACTGATGTTCCAGTAGATGTTGCTGGAGAGCAAAGTAAAGATTACTTCATCGAGAGAAAGAAATGCGGTGAGATTACAAAAGCCGAAGAAAACCTCAAGGCTGTTGGTAGTTTCATAATATGAGATCAATAATTTTTACATCGTTATCATAGATGCTATTCCATCTGAAAACCTGAAGAGATAAGTATGCTGGAATGAAGCACATGTAGCTACAACCAGCTGTCTTTTGTGGTTTTTAGTTTTTACTTACCTCTTCTAAGGTTTTATCACTAGTATTAACATGGTTTGACGTGTTTTCTTAAGGAAAGAAAGTTGGTTGTGATTTCTTTTCCAAGACAGCCACAAAATAAAACTGTTTAATTATAAATTAAGAAATTAAATGCACGCAACTTCGAAATTAGAATTCCAGTGCAATGAAGTTGCTTTCCTTTGAGAACAGCAAGAGCTTGCCAAATCAACACGTAGAATAATTAAAAGACAGCAACCTCCCTCCCTTTCATCTGGACATCATTTTGTGTGTCCTTTTTTTTAGCTAAGAACAATTGTGAGTTCTTACATGATTAAATTCTTCGAAAAACTATGATGAGTCTCAGATCAATAAATTGTAGAGTACCTAATAGCAAATATGAGAATAGAAAACTGTGATGTTCTATGCTAAAACTGCTGTTTCATTAATTAATCTGATAAAATGATAAAGTAGTCCCAAAGGAGAGGGGAATGTTAGCATACAGGCACTAACTGATGCAATTTCAGGCAACCACTGACCTCTATCTGTGGGAATATTTATTTTTGGAGATGATCATCAACCATAACTGATTTCAAATTCAAAACACTAATGTGTGTTGTGTTGGTTTCTTTAATCCTGGCTTTTCCTGTAAAGCAGGATAAACACGCAAAACTTATGTGCTCTCTGTATCTAAGTGGTTTATACCGATTTGTACCTTAAATAACAAAAGAATAGAAAAAACAAGAATTAATTTAAGACCTTTTAGAGAAGAGATTTCAGTTTTTAGAGTTAAATACACATAGCAGCATGTTTTTATTTGGTTTGCCACTTACCATGTAAGAAAATTTCAGCTTCTGCTTATAATTGGAAAAAAATGCAAATAGAAAAATGTGTGGCAGATCTCTACAGTCATCTCCCATGTCATTTGTGTTGTAGGTTATCTATTTATTGTAGTTTGGGTTTAGGATTCTCCTAGGGTTTTGCTGATGTGTGTGCCAAAATTTCTTTAATCTGACAAGCTTTAGGTTGATGTTTGGGGTTTTTCCCTGTACAGGTTTGATGTTGGCAGTAGGGGTTTCCCTTAATGTTCTGCGTCCTTAATTTATTGCTCAAGTTGACAACTGTGTACATACTGAGGCAATTTCTTAGCCTTCAGAAAACTGCTTGCATACTTTATAAGCAGAACTGAAATCTCTGTGTTTTGTGAGGATGGTTTAGGAAACATCAATGCTTTATATATTTATGGAATAGTCACGTAGGTTTGGGGTTTTTTTCCCCTCAAACTTAGTACTTTCTAATGTTTTGGAGACAATTAGCTGTGGCCATCGAATGTTGTGCATCTCACTTGGGCAGGGCCAAAAGTTCATGAGCACTTTTATATTTTTGCAGTTCTGTGCCATTCAGAAAAATAAGCCTGGCTGTTGCCAGTGAGACTATTACCAGAATTATGTTCTCATACCTTCCCCACTTCAGTTTACTCTCAGACTTGTCAGTTCAATGAAATGGTACGCAATTTAGTTTAAAAGATTGTAATATGTCATCACTTTCTAAAGAGAATTCCCTGTTGAAAACATTGCCAAATTCAGTTTAAAGGCTTATGACACAATATAGCCCTGAGGAATAAACTTTTATCTTTGTATTTTTCATTTCTCAAAGTCATGAAGAGAAAAGCAAGCATACTTGTATACTGGAATTTTATTTAGGAGTACAGTGTGGAAAGCTCAGAATAGCTGAATAGGGTAAATAATTTTGGTCCTAATTGAGTTTAGTGCCACATTATTCAGTAGCAGCAGTACTGTATTTCTAGATTTGCCTCTGGATGCTTATTTATATATAAACAAGCACAAAAATCTGAATCCATGTATTTTAAGCCCATTTGAAATTTAAAAATCCATACCTAGTCTCACATTATTGGAGCAGAGAAAGAATGGATGTGGAGGAGTCGGCAGTAAGTTACTGAAATACAAAGCTGTGATGTGTACGTAGGAAAATGTAGTGCAGGTTATAGTAATTTAATGACTTATTTGTGAAGCTTCTTTCAAATGCATCTATATCATTTGTTCCATCACTGTGATAGTCTCATTAAAATAGGTGAATAAAAGAGTGAAGAAGAATAATTTTAAATAATAGAAATAGGATTTGGCAATGAAGTCATGTTAAGAATTTTGTAAAGGAAAAGATATGGATGTATATATTTTCCTCATTTACGCTACAGTAACTCCTGAGTAATTCAAAGTAGCAGATGTAAGTTGGGGTTTTTTTAGCTGTATTGTGTAGAATATATTTGCTAACACGGTTCTTGCTCTATGCATGCAATTTATGAAGGTACAGAGCTCAGTTGCTATCTATAGCTTATATTGATTTAATAAAATTCAACCTGTAGCTCATAGCTGATTCCAAATCAAATGAAATTTGTATTGTGTTATCACATACAATATGATTATAAAACTGTAAACCACTGTATTAGAAATTAGAGGGCTTGACCTCCCCACCCTCAAATTTAAAAAAAAAAAAAAAAGCCCTTTACTAAAGCTTTTTGAAGTAGGACTTTTTTTCCAGATTTTTCTCTTAAATTGCCTTTATGAGATTCTACAGGAGAAAATCAAATGCAAATATCTTATGAGTGGTCCTTCTCTATAAGATAGTAGTGGTATCAGGAAACCCAATGTATGTTTTCTGGGAATTTTGGTATGAAACTGAATACAAAGTGTGTGACTTTCAAATTTCACATGTTAATATTGTATATGCATTGTATATAAATGTGTGGTAATATTTTTTGTTATACTTGACCACTCAGTATTACCAGGTAATGGCTTTTAGCAATGGCAGTTACCCTAACATTGTTAGGGAAGAACAAAGTCCTTTTTGTTCCCCTCATTTCTCTTTATTATTGAATTAATGTCTATTTTGAAAGATTTTAGTGGAGAAATTCAACTCCTCCAGCCCATTCTGTTTGGTCTAAATGTCAAATCCAATACAAGCTTTTGTACAGTTTTCTCCCTGGTAGCAAAATAGAGACAAGGAATGTCCTGCAAGTTGTTGTCACTTGGTGGGGGGAAGAAGTGTTGATACTGGGTTGAGAGACTTGTCTCCTCTCCTCACATACAATGAAGTCTATTTTTCAGTAACTCAGAGTGTCTGGCTTGTAGCACTCCTTCCCCAGCAGGTATTCATGCTTAAAAGAACATGGATTATCTCTGTATTTATATTGATATTTATACTTGTAGCCTAATTCTGTACATAACAGATAAGAGATGGTGTGTTTGTGTTAGAAGGACACAAAGAGAAGAGGAAGGAAAAAAAAGCAAGAGATTCTGCATGTCTAGAAAACACAGGAAAGGAAACGTTTCTAAGAACAATGTATGATTGGAGTAAAAACTAACAGCAAATACTGTATGTAGATTTCTCTCAAGTCAATCTATTGTACTCTTTCTCTAGTGTGTGTACATGCACATAAATAATGTATATATGCTATACATATATACATACAGTCTCTAGAGGTCAGTAGAATGTAAGGAATGGGCAGATGTTCAGCTTTCTAACGTGAGACTTTGAGATGCAGGATATCAGTCGTTACTACCTAGAAAAGATGAATATGTTTCTAATGAAATTTGGAAGTCAAGTAATTAATCAGAGTTAACAAAGAGCTGAATGGAAGAGAATCATGTCTGTCTTGTGGAAATGAGTGTAAATTGTTTGTTTTGGGCAAATTCCTGATAAATGCTCATTTGTGTTCTAGGAAACTTGACAGAAATCCAAACCATGATTATTGTATTATAGCCCATTATATTGTGTGTCCTTCCTGCCTTTTCTGAGAGCATCTTTTAGAATGAAATAAAAAATGGTCTTTTGAGAGCGCATATGTCAAATGCAAAGCAAATCACGGCTCCAGTGCAGGCAATACATTTTCTTTTCATGTTTACCCAGTTAGCTCTGGGCAACCTTAAAAAAAATAATTGTTTTATTCTTGTTCACCACCTTCCAACATGAAATCTTCTGAATGAACTCATCACTTGTGGTTGAACGTTCTACTCTCTCTTTTAAAACTCTTTTCACAAAATCATTTAGGCAGGAAAAGACCTCAAACATAGTTGAGCCCATCCTGTGACTCATCATCACCTTGACAACTAGACCATGGCACTAAATGCTGCATCCAGTTGTTTCTTGATCGCCTCCAGGGATGGTGACTCAACCACCTCCTTGGGCAGCCCCTTCCAATGCCTGACAACCCTTTCTTCAGTGAAGAAATTCTTCCTGGTGTCCAACCTGAGCCTCCTCTTGTGCAACTTGAGGCTGTTTGCTTTTGTCCTATCCCTTGTTCCCTTGGAGCAGCGCCTGACCCCCAGCTGGCTCCATTTTTGTGTCAAAGAGTTGTAGAGAGACAGAAGGTCCCCCCAGGCCTTCTTTTTCCAGGCTGAGCGCCCCCAGCTCCCTCAGCTGCTCCTTATAGGACGGACTCTCCATGCCATGATGGCAGCTGCTGGGCATTTTTAGTTGCAGTACTGTCTAAATGATGAGTATTTCCTTTTTTGTTTTTACTAATGTCATATTCCTAGTCATCTTAAGAAACATTTGAAATGAAAACAAAATACTAAACTAAAACTTGTATTCACTAAGTGTTAACTTCCCATCCATTGAGTTCAGGTTTTCACCTTTAGTCCTGAAAAGCTTTAAAAGTGGGTCTAAGTGGTATATATCTGTAGCAAACGAATTATTGCTCAATTTGATGAATGATCTTGCTGCAACATAGGTCCTTTTAAGGCACACTTGAATGGGAAAATGGTTACTCATAGGGTTCAGCATCTTTGGAGATGCTGACAGTTGCTGACCAACCACACTGTCTAGACTCAAAAAAAAAAAATTCTAATTCCAGAGTCAGACTATTACAATGACACATATGTATTGTTGTCTTGTGAACAATGTGGCTAGATTTAAATGGAGTTAAGTGTTAGATTTATCTACATTTAAAGGTCCTTAGAAATGCGTGCTTTATATGCTCTCTCTTCATAGAGGCTATTTAGGTGGTGTTTGATGTCTTTATGCCTTGCATTCCAAAATATTGATAGGACAATTCCTGTCCTAGAATTAGTTAGGTCATCAATTCCCTTTTTACTTGGATTCTAGTTATTTTTGTTAGTTTGCCTGGAAGCTATGCTTCAAAAATCTGTTATGTCCCTAGATACTCTGGAAGGCATCTTTCAAAGTAGTGTACAAAACTTGTTTTAATAGTGAGCTAAACAGAGTTATTAATTGTTGCAGAAATAATTCTGGTTTTGTGCCCCCACTGTTCTTTGAGTGTACTGAAAACTTTCTTTAAGCATTAGATGTGGCAAAGCAAAGATGTGGAAGTGAAGCTCAGAAGTCTGTGTATCCACTTTTGGAGAGGAAGGAAAACTACCAAGTCAATTTTCATTAAATGTATGCTTTTAATATAAAACCGTGGAGGTGATGAAAGGTGTACTTGGATTCATTATTAATATGTTCTGATAAATAGTGAATATGTGCGGGTGTTAATGAAGTCTGATGGCTCTCCACATAAACAGCACATGAAACTTTGAAGTTCAGCCTGGTTCTGATCTGCAGGGTTGTAATATCTGACTATATGAAAACATCACTTCAGAAAAGACGGTTGGATAAGAGGTCTGTGTGCCTTGACACAGCTAAACATAACTGTGTTGGATTCTCCTTTGCTTGAATTCCTAGTAACAAAGGTCCTGAGGTGGGACACTGGTGAGTAAGCAGGTGACTAGTGAGACAGTCTGGTTTTAATCCATTGCAGGCATTCCTGTTCATGTCTGTCTTTTGGTGACTTAGGGAGTTGTGATTTAGTAAGCTGTTGAGTTCCCATTTGAAATACCTCACTGAAGTGTGGGACAAGATGACATTTTTTTAAAAGAAAGGTAGGCTAAAGTAAATTTCTCTTGAAAACTGCTGGGTTTCGAGAGAGGGACTTAATAGGCAATTAGTATCTTGAAACCACTGCCTTGGGGCATATGTGCTTGTTTTCTATTTTTAAACACAAATAAGCTGGTACGGACCCTCAGAATTTTATATTGTAACAGAGTTATTTCATCTGCTGGAATTGATGCTGAAGAACCTGATCTCACAGTTTATCTATATAAACTAAAAAGCAGTTGAAGTTAATAATAACCAAAATAGAAAAATAATAATCAAAATAGAAAAATGCCCTCTATAAGTGGAGAAGTATTGGCTTCATCAGTTTGAAATGATGGCAGGCCTTTGGTTTTCCTTGTTTTATGACTGTATATTTTATTTTACTTTCCTATTTTTGTGTTTCTGTGATTATGAGCTCTCAGGCACAAAATTATAATATTTTAACAGCAGCGGTCCATATTTTTAGAAGCAGTGGCTCTTATCTATCTCACCGAGAACTGTATGAATTTGTGGGGGCAAAACAGACACTCAGAATTATCACGTTTAAAAAACACATCTCTTTTTATTAGGGTGTTTTTTCCCCTATCAGAAATGTAAACAGTAGTGAAAAGTGGGGGTTTAGATCCTGCGCTAATTATGGTGGGGATGTAAGTGAGGCGTGGTTTTGGTTTCAGGAATGTAAGGAGTGGACAATTGACAAAGAACAGTCCACAGCAGATCCAGTATCCCCAGACAGGGATATGGGGGGAATAGGGAATAACTGGATACAGCAACATACAGATAAGATGATTGTTTCTTAAAAAGGCCCAAGAAAATCTTCATCATGTACAGCTTTCAATAATACATAAATTGGTGTTTTTAAAGAATAGTTAACAGCAGGCCGGGTAAGTTTGTATTTTACAACCTCCATTTCAAGGCATTCTATTAGAAAATGATAGGTTCTTTTGAATCTGCAGCCTAGTAGGTAAACATAATATTAAAAAAAAAATTGTCTGTGTGATTATTTGTGATTGTGAAGAACTTGCTTTCATTACTCAATTGGTCCCATACTTCTGTGTTCAGTGTTTTTATTCTTTGTGATTAAGAGATGTGTGCTTAGAAAACAGGACAAAAGTGCTTGCCTTCTAAAACAAACACTACAGAACTCTGAGAAAATTATGTGCCAACTTGAGTAACCGTGACATTTGGATGTAAAGAAATAGGAAATGACAGTAATAACCAGTATCACTGTAAAATTACAAATTATTTCAATTTAAGTGATTTCATTTTTCTACACACATTTTAAAAATCTGTCACCATAAGCTGTTGACTTCATCTCAAATGCATTCTGCAGTCTTGACAGTTGAGGATTCGTTAATACTAAATCAGTAATTGTTGGCTTTGAAGAGGGATCCAGCATCTTCAGCAAGAGCTTATTAAACTGTAAAATATGGATTGCCTTTACCCTAATGGCCTCTGAATCCTATTATCATCCCATTAGAGAGTGTGGGATTTTAGTAATTCTGTTGTTGTTTTCAGTGGGCAGCAAGTACAATGGGGAAGGGCAGGGGTTAATGCAATTCGTCTCCTGTAATAGTGTAACAGTGAGTCCTTTATCATTCCATGGGAGTCTTTTCCTTATTACAGGGAAAGTGACTGCAGCCAGAACTAGCCTCCACCCCCCAAAAACCACCAAAACCCCCTTGAGATTTGCTTCATTACCCCGACTTTGTAAACAGAATAGAAATGAATAAATTGATAAATAAGCAATTGCTGAGTAGGCTGCGGTCTAGAAGGGTTTTCAATTGCTGTCATTATGCCAAGAGCTATATTGAAATACCTCTTCAAACAAGATCATTATATTTTTCATTATTTAATTGAATTGATAACACAATATTCTGATGCATTTCCAAAACCATGAAAGCACCTTGTTCCTGTCTTCCTAAATTTGATGTGAAAAGTGTCAACCAAAATGTAAAGTAAACGAGAAGAAAACAAGTGCTGTAAGTGTTAAGAGTGAAACTTTTGTACATGGAATGGTAGTTGTTTATGTTGATCAGCTACCTCCAATAATGTTATGCCTTGGAAGAGAAATAATTTCTTTAAAGTTCACAGTAGGAAGGAACGTGAAATCCACTTTAGTGCAGTGGTGAGTGTCCCTGCCTCTCACGCGGGAGACCGAGGGTTCGATTCCTGCCGGTGGTGCTGTCCATCGAGTTGGACTTGATGATCTTTGTGGGTCCCTTCCAACTCAGAATATTCTGTCATTAATAGTTATTAAGTGGGAGTAGAAAAAGTCATGGACAGAGGTTTTGTGTGCCTTCAGTTGTGCACGAGGCCAGGATGTGACTTTCAGCACCAGCTATGATTTTTTTCCCCCCCCAGTTGTTTTATGGAGAACGATTTGACAGCTAAATTTCAACTGCTAGAGGCAACTTGCTTCTGATTGCAGAACAGGATCAAAAAGGGGAAGATTTCAAACAGATATTGCAAGATGAGCTGAGGATAAACATCTGATAGCTGATGTGTATACCATATTGGGTTGGGATTAGTTTGATTAATGAGATGCTTCTAGCTAATACTTTCCTTTTCACATAAAGATAAAAGGGATTGTTATTCAAGGCAGTTACTTTGCTATTACGTTTGTTTATTTATTTAAGAAATCCAAAGGTACTTGTAAGGCTTGGAGCCTTTATAACCAGTTTGTTTTCTTCAGTGTTTGTGTTTGGTTCTGTCACAGTGTTGCCTATAAATACAAAAGTTTGCTTTATTATGAATAGATTGTGCATGCAAATAGTATGAAAGCCTAGAGCAGACTCTGGTAGAAGAGAAATGAACTAGGTACTGTTTAAAGCGCAATGAGTAATAGTCATATGAGTGGCTTTTTACATCTTACCTATATTTATTTATGCCTTTTGCATGTTTGATAACAGAGCCCAAGAAGTCAAAAGAGATCTTGACAGAAGCCCTTGAGATTGAGTGCTTTATAAATATTAATAAAATTACCTTTGCAGTCTTCCCTCAGTTCAGTTTGTGGGTCCTTGCAGCTGTTACACACACTTAATTGCTCTTGTGTGGCCAGATCTCTTCTCTGGCACTGGTAATACCAGGTCTTGGAGAAAAGGGATCTGTTAGCTCCTCGTGTTTCTGCATTCATTCCTTCCTAGTACAGAATATTAGAATTTATTATCCTTCCTATCAGTGTTGGAAAGAGAGAGCCTAAATTTATGTGCTGTAAGATTTGCACCTAGGTAATCTGCTCACTTAAAATACAGAAGCAGGGATAAGTAACCCAGTTTCTTTATTGTGGAATAAATAGGTTCTCTTCTCTTTTACCAGTAGTGAAATTTAAATGCTTTACGGTATGCTGTACAAGTAGGTCAGTGTTATAGCTGGAACCAAATCAACTGATTTGTCAGCAAACTATTTTCCCTTCTGCAAGCACCCTCTTCTTGAATCTGCATTGAGTAGAGTCCATATGCGTCTGTAGGTCAAAGTCTAGTTCTGTTAAGTGCTGAACAAATATGTGGGAAGGTATGGTCTTTTCCCTTAATAATCTAATTATAACCTACTTACATTAAGATGTAGTATCCAAATATTTTAAGGGGTTTCTTCTTGCTTATGAACAATCTTAAATAAGATTCTACCAGCAGAAGTGTGTTTACTTTAGAGAACAGCTTTGTCCTGCATTAATCTTAGAGTGAATCTTTGTTCTATTCACTAGGACCTGGATGATAACGATAGTGAGGGACTATATCTTACATTTCTTCTTTTAGTTTCAGAATTCTGGTACATCTTTTCAGAACATAGTAAACCAAAAAATTCACTGAGTAGCAATACTGGTATGGATCTAACTTAATTTGCAACCTCTGAAGTATAGAAACAATGGAGAACAATAAATAAAGTTTGACATTACAGGTGTTGAATAAAAAAACCTTTGTCATCACAAAAGCATAACAAAGGGCTTTTAGAGGACTTTTACTCATACCTTTATATGAATGGAGGAGACGTGTGTTTAGTGAATATCACAAGAGTAAGGAGGGTCTGGCTGTCCCTTGTGCCTGCACAAAAGAGTAACTGGAGGGGAACATGACCTTCTTAAGACTCATTTGGTTCAGGAATGGAATGACCAGTAGATACTTGAATTATCTGACTGCTCTTGTCTTCAGCCTCGCTCCATTTGTTTAATGCTCTTTTGTGCATCTAAAAGGATGGTGCAGCCACTCTGATGACTTGTGATGTATCAGTTACTGCTGTGGTTTTATTACTTCCTATGATACAACCAAATTTTAGTTTAAACCCCTTATTTCATATTGGACTGGTTTGTAGTGTAACAGCTTGTTAGGAATAGATGATCCTGTGAGTCCCTTCTGACTCAGAAGAACCTGTGAATACAGTTATTAGAAGGCCTTTTTTACAGAAGACTTATTGAAACTTTTTTTATTTCAAACTTACACATTTTTGATTATATGCTTCTAAACTGCTGGTTTAGAATGTAAACTGGAAAGTGCTGACGTGGATTTATGTTTTGGGGGTTTGTTTTTGTTGGGTTTTTTTTTCCCAAATATAAGTTTTATTTTCATTTAAATACGTTGTGATTAAATGTAAACTATTGAAACACACAAACTTTAGAACAATTTTTTTTATGTTTGCTCTTTGCATCATCAGAATGCTGACCTTGTGCTTTAAGTGCTAACATTAATCTGCCATCAAAACCATATTGTTTAAACACTTGACATACGCCAGAGAGGTGGAGAAGGGAAACAACAAGCAAATAAAACATTTGTGCCAAGGAGCTGCATGTTAAATTAGCAAACAACATTGGTGTCTCATCCCAAATAAGAGAGCTGAACCTAATAAAACATGCAGTCATTTCACTGTCATCTGTAAAATAAAAATGCAATGTTTAGAGGAAACACTGAGGGAAAGGTGGCAGTAACTAAACACAGAGGTAAAGAATGACATAGGGTTGAAATAGTGATGCAGATTTACTGGTCACGTGTTAAACTTTGGGCTAATAATTTAAGTGGAAGGTTGTTTTTGTAATGCACTGAAATAGTGTACCTGCCTACTGCAGATCATTCATTCTAATCAGTAATTATTCATTTAAATTAAAATTTGATTCTCTCTGGGCTCAGTCATACAGTAATCCCTCGAATATTGCGGGAGGGTGGTTCCAGAAAGATGCTGTGATAAGGGAAATCCCCAAAGTTGCCGTAAAGACTCAGAAAAACCCCTGCAATATATTGAAGCCGCGAATGGTGAACCGTGAAGTAGTGAGAGATGACTGCATTTTATTTTGCTTTAATTTGACTCAAAAAGAAAATTGAAATCTAAGAAAGAAGTCTGGTCCTTTCAAACATCTCCCCAGAATTTTGACTGCCAAAAAGACCTTTCTGCAGCTAACCTTATTTTTCTGTATACCACTGTTACTAAACAGTTCTTTATTTCAAATGACCAAAGAAACCGCAACAAACCACCAAAAAATGAAAACCAAACCAAAAGCATTCTAAATATGGTTTCAGTTGCAGGGGTTTGAATGAAGACTGGAGACACAAAATTTGCTGATCCTGGAATACCACACGGGGAAAAGACAATAAGCTAATTGAGTTAGGATTAGCTTCGTTCTAACTGTAATCCAGCAGAATTGTCTATTATTTCTCCTAAAAGTTCTGCTGCACAAAAGTCAGGAGGTCCAGCAGTTTGAAAGGTGTCATCTTGCTCCCACTTCCCACTCCATTGTTTTAAACACCAAGAACTGCACTTCACATTGATCAGTTGAAAAGTCCATTCTGAAAAGTTTGAGAGATGTTCTCCCAGGGATGTTTATCTCAAGTGTATGTTTTGAGGGTGGCAAACAACCCACTCATCTACAATTCTACTATTAAATAAGAAATGGTGATAAGTTCTTAAGATTTTTTTTTTGTGTGTTGGTGACCAGCTAAGCATCCTTTCAGCGGTGTGTGAATTGCAGTCCTTCTGAGCTTAGTTAGCTGAACCATGTATTGGACCTTCTGGATATTAAAGTGTTGCTTAGCAAAAGGCAACAATCTCTGTTCCTGTTTTTCCATGTCAAACTCCTATAATACTCTATAGGTTATCATATTTCTCATTACGGGAACTTTAGCGCTGTTGCCTTTACCAGCCATGCTTATTCCTGGTGCAACTTAGATTTGTAGCTAAAAGTTCTGAACTTGTGTAAGCACTGAACCCTTCTGACCTCATAGTGGAATTTTCATTATTTTCGTATTATTCATGATGATCTGAATTCATTCAAAGTTGTGAAATGCAATATCATTTTGGCAAAATAAGAATGTTTCCTATGGAATCTCAGCATTGTGTTTCAAACAACTCAACTGCAGGTTTCGTGCTGTGTATTTGCTATACCTGTATATTAAACCAGAACTCTCCAGGTATCAATAATTCTGTGTGGTGATGCATGTAGAGCATTTTAATATTTATTCCTTCCCTGCCTTCTGATGGAAGAAATAGCCCTTTCACCTATATTAACAAAAACTCTGTCTACATCAGAATGGCTGCCTGTTAATTAGAACATGGAGTTGAATTTGTGAATGAATTTGTACCCTGGTAACCTCTGGCATTTGAGAGACACAAATGACAGTGACCAAAGCAAATATCGTATCAAATAGAAGGTTTCACTGTCTTAGACTTTCTGACTGTGTGAAAGCCAGACATAGCATATGGCTTTTGTGTGCTCGTTGCCAATGTTCTGACCATCAGAACGGAGGAAGTGGAAGAGTCACTGTTGGCTCTCCCACTAGAATCTTTCTACTCACTCCCCCAAAATGTATCTTAAGTGGAAGTACTGCGGTGCCTACTAAATAGTTTTAGAGTGATGTGGTGTAGTTCCTACTAAAAATTGGAAGGGGAAGTGTTCTTTGTTTCTATTTTGACCTGCATAGTGGTTTATTCTGATGTATGTTGTCATTGTTGTCTGTGTGGTGCTTGGCCTTCAGGAAATGATCCTCTTGTGTGTTGGCCTTTCTGGAAAAAGCCAATTTAAAAGTTGGAAAGAGGGGTGCAGTGACAGCAATACATTTCCTTCTCATGTGTGTTGCTGCCAGTTTTTGTGTCATTGTGTTATGTGTTAGACTACAGATAGGATCCTAATAAAAGGTATTCCTTGGCTCCCTGGCACTGTTATGGAAGGGAAAAAAATTAAGGAAAAAGCAAAAATCTTGAAGAGGGGCATTGTTGTGCTGTGCAGCAGAACTACAGATTTTGACGTGTTGTGGTTGTAGGGAAAATCTTCATCGTGTGCCTGAATCTAAGATCTAAAGCAATCTGAAGTCACAGAATCACAGAATATTCTGTCCAGAATCTTTTTTCTCAAACTTTGTCATTTGGGTTGTTTTCCATACCCCAGTGTATTGGCAATGCTCTCCCATGTATCCAGGTGTCAGGTCTTGGTGTTTTGTGTGAGTGAAGTGGATTTCACCTTGAAATAGCGTTTGTCTGTTCGGGAAAGTGTCTGCTTCTAAGATTTTGGGGGGCTTTATTCAGCTTCTTTAACATCAAATTAGCAAAAATAAAAGGTGTATTAAAGTCATTAGAGAGAGTGAGTTCCTGCTTTTACGTGAGCTCAATTTTCTTCTGTTCTAAGTCTCCTGAGATCTGTAGACAGTCAGTGCCAAGATAACATTGGCACCATTTTCTTATTGCCATGGTGATCTTCAGCTCTGCTGAATACTCAAGGGAGACCATGGTATTTTAAAGCAAGTAGAATTTTGGTAATTAAAAAGGCTGGAAGGAGGGATCTTTCTAAATTTTGCTGGCTTGGGTAAATAAGGATAATGAATTACATCTGAATAGGAAAGTTATTAGTCTTCTTTACTTGATTAGTGCAGAATAATAGTCAATTTAAAAGACTCCAAGGGTCAGCTGGGATCTCCAGTGTTCAGTGTCTGAACTGGGATATCCAGCAATTCCTCCCTGAGTGCCAGGCAGGGGCTGTGGGTTCCTGCACAGGAACAACAGTCCCCTTTATCCAGGGGGTACTGGCAGGGGCACTGCTTCCCTACCCTGTCTGCACCGGGAATTAAGGACAGGAATAAATTCCAGTAGATTTTCCAATTAAGGCTGCTGGAAGTTGGACTCCTCCTTTGCATGCAGTTTTAGTGAATGCAAATTTTACACATTACTGATGGCAGTGAATTTTTCAGACTCTTCATCATTTCGTGGCCTAGTTTTCAGCTCTGTGTGGTTACAGCATGAGTCAGCACTTGGAGTTGTTTTTCTGATTTTTCTCTCTATTTTTTGTTTTCTTCTTTCTCTTTTATGAACTTTTCAAGCATCCCAGTCAGTACACAAAGGCAGTGTAAAAGCATGCTGACAGAAGGATGGTGGCACACCTGCTATGCCAGTATGTTTGGGTTTTTGAAATAAAAAGTCACAAAATCTTTTTACTCGCATGGTTTCAACCCATTATTTCAGGTCAGATTTAGCCCTTCAGCCATAGTAGCTATATTTGACAAGCTGTGTATTGTCCTAAACATATGTGTAAAATATGCTTTTGGCAAGAAAATAAGCATGTGAAATGAAACTTAAATTGTTGTTAAAATATTCAGGAACGCAGATACACAAAACATACAAATGATTGTGTCAATTCTTTTTAACTGCCTTCATCCCTCATCAAACTGCTTTTGCTCATTGTTATCTGTTAATACTCTTCGTGGGTTTGGGCAGGGAGGCATTCTTAAATATGTCTTTTTCGTAACACTATATGATATTTAAGTTGCAAGGAGAAAAAGCTGGATTCTCCTTCAATGTGCAGTTTAAGCACCTCACACCTGAAAGATACCCATTGGGCTTATTAAGTGTTAAAAGTTATTTCAGTCCATTTTGTATGTTAAAAACCTATTTCCTTACTGGGCCGGGTTTTACTGAGGCAGAGTTCCTGCTGTGCTGGTGTCTTTAGAAATGCGTAAATGTGGTTCCTCAAAATGGAATTGGTGTGCACACCACTTTTCATGGTAGTTAGTATAAAAACTGTAGCTGGAGGAGATGTATGCTGACTCTCTGGAAGGAAATTCCTTCTTGAGTGTGTGAAGCAGGAACAGAAAGACATGTTTGAACAAGTCATTGCTGGGACCACTCTTTGAAGCAGCTCTTGTGTCTGTCCTCCCTGAAATTCCTTATTGGGACTGTGAGGTAGATTGCAAAGAAAACAGATCTGTGATATTTTGAATTAAACAGCAAATTTGTATTTCATGTCAAATGCGTATGTGTGTATTTACTGTTTCTCTATTTTTGATGTGTCTTTAAAAATAACTGTGTTCAGGGGACAGACTCTTACTTCCTTCAGTGATCTTCCCATTGCAGCTATGGAACTGCATTTCTAGTGTGGAAGCAAAGGTTTGGCAGCTTTGCATGGTCTCCAGCACAGTCAGCTAATGAAGAAAAATAGTGCCATTCTGGGGGGAATACAAAGCAGGTGTTGTGCATGTGTACATACACCCACCCTTTATCCCCCAGTTCATCTGTAATCCTCCTGATCCGCCTTGGATGCTGTTGCCTGATCCCGTTCTGTGCCAATATGTGTAACACCAGAGTTTCACTTTTGAAGAGGTAGGTGGATTTGGACAGCTCTGTATCAATTCCTGAGGACACAGAGTAACTTTCCCCAAATGGTTCAGTCTCTAATTAGTGGGCACAGAGCCTTGCCAAGAAATGTATTTCTGGCAGAGCTCCACTTCACTGAGTGGGTCAGGATTTTCCTGATTTTTATTACTGTACTTTGTACGTGATTGATTTTGTTTTGTTTGTTTTGTCCTATCAGTGTAAGAAAAATTAAGCTTTTGTGGGATAATCATTTCAGATTTTTGGTTTTAGTTTTGTAGTGGTCTATTTTTGTTGTTTGCCCCTCCCCCTCCCTTTTATGTGTTTTAAAACGCTTTAGTAAAAGCAGCCATTTAGGTAGATGAGAAGCACACTGACTCTTCTAGTTATTTGCATTTTATTCTTATTATTTGAAGACCATAGACTAACTGTGCTCTAAATTTACCTTCCTTTCAAAAGGATAAACCTGTTACTTCCCTGGCTCTGAGCAAGAATTACAGTAAATAAACAAGCACAAGTCTATATCTAGTTATTTTTAGCTTAACTATACTACTTTTCTCCTTATTTCAGTTGAAGATGAGATGAGAACTGCAAATAACCTAAATTAGTCTGTAGCATTTATATCTTGTTAAGTTTCCTGCTTTGGAAAATATGCAGGAAAATGATTATACATGGTATTCATCTAGAGGCTGATGAGTTTGTTATAATTATGAAGGTAGATGTAATGAGATGAAAACATCTCTGTCTTTAGGCTCTCTGAGGAATTCCTTCTCTCCATATTGCTGTTTAGGTTAACTATTTTCTAGCCAAACTGTTCCTCAGCATTCACTTCTGATATTTTGGGGAGTTTTCCTCAGTTACTGTGTAGGAGATTGATTGGCAGCTCTGGTATTAGCATTTATAGGTGATAACTAATTAAATGCTACATGCACATGGGCGGATAATAAAGACCCCTTCGCATCTCATTTATTAAGACAAATCTCCAGTGTAATTATCATTTTACCATTATTTAGCATGCTTAATAACTCTTTGTTGAGTCATTTTCTAGTTGCTTCTACAATACAGACTGAACTGAGATATATCTACACTCTTCAAATTTACAGTAGTTTAAGTTTTCGTTTACACTTCCTTTTATCTTTCAGTAAATACATTTTTAGGTTTTTTCAGCTCACATTTCTTTAAATAATTTGGTGTTTCATAGTCTGTCTTCAAATATTTAATAGGCAGTATGAGTGCTTAGCTGAGAACTGGAAGACTTATCACTTCCTGTTCAGGGAATAGTGTCAGCAGGGAATCTGAGAGAATGGGACTGAGTATTGACTTTGATGAGGAACACTGAGTTTCCTTGATACCACTATGAGAGTGGATTAGAACTTGCTCTTTCTATTTTGTTTGTTTTGATGGTGATAATTTTTGTTTGGTGGTAATGTTTTTTAAAGCTGTGTCTAAAGGCCTCCTGTCCCCAAGGAATTCTGTCTCTGTTTTTCCCATGTGCTTTTATTTATGTGTTAATAATGTGTATGTGCATCTTTTTATCTTGTCCAAATGTAATCTGTGCACAGAATCACACAGAATATTCTGAGTTGGAAGGGACCCACAAGGATCGCAAGTACTTGTGTTTGAGAACCGGTCAAAATACGTTTTTTTCATGCGAGGAGAGATCCGGACAGGTTAAACTGAGACTGGCAAAAGATTTCCATAAGTGTGGTTGAGCAAACTAACATTTTTATAATATGATTTGCATATATATATATTTCTACAAATTAAGGAGATCTATAGTCCTACCTACATTGATAATGTGCAGTTTCATTCATCTTTGCTGCAGTTAGATTTTTGCCATTCCCACCTGTCCATGTTTTTATTTTCTTGGTTTATTTTTCCCCCATGCTGCTTCTCTCATCTTTGCATTCTGCTATGACTCTTACAGTGCAAAAACAAGCTTGTAAAAAGCTTCTAGATAACAATTAGTGCAGAAAAAGTTGCCCATTTTCTACATTATATATGATCGGGAGTAAAGGTTCTGCTTTTCTCTGTGTTTCTGAATCTTTGTTTTCAGAAATTGTAATTTACTCAATGTTTTATAATGATACACAGGCATATTTTGTAGATTTGTGACTTTGGTCTTCTAATCATTGTTCAATACTATGTTGTCTTTGTATTTTTAAGGTGACAAAAGTCCTTGGATTGCTAAATAATTCTTAAATTAAGTCTGTCTTGTGAAAACACAAGGAAGGATTTACAATGAATCTGCAATTCTGAAACTCCAGATTTGTGCTGATAGCTAGCTGTGCAACTTTTGCTTACATGTGCTTTTATTTTCATCTTTTAATTTAGCATTTAGTAACAAGGACGTTTTGCAAGAACTTTTTAACACTTGTTAAGATAAACTAAACACTGCAAAGACCAGGCCATTCACGTAATCAGTAAAGATGAAAATTTCATTGTAGAGTTCTCCTGTCGTTGCCAAAGTGACCTTGGTTGGTGGAGAGATGACAGAGTGCTTTCCTGGCTGTGCCTGACAGCAGCGCGATAGCAGCACATTTGACAAATCGCTCACATTAAAATGGGGGGCACTTTCGGCAGCACCGGCATCCCTATCCATCAGTCCTGATTACTACACAAACGTCAGCCATGGCACAGAGCACATTTGTCAGAGGGAGTAAAAAGCAGTTGTTAGTAAGAGCACTACCTGTCATAGTAATGGACTGAAGCTCACCGCATCCTGACTCGCGGATTTGCAAAATGGCCTGACCAGGGCTTGGAGAAAACACTTTGTGTTTGTGCAGTGCAATGGGGTAATTAAAGGGGGAGAATTACAAACTGCATACGAGCCATTGAAAAGTTTGTGGAGTACTTGAGGCCACTTGAAGCATATCTGAGATTGTGTTCTCTAGGAGTCAAAATGTGTGCTGGAAAAATTACTTTGAAATGCCTGACTGTTATTAGTGGTGGGGTAGATGAGAAACTGTAGATTAGGAATTCATTCAAAGGTGTAATTAATTGCAGAATTGGGTGAGGATTGATACTTTCTTTTGTAACTCCTTATTCTTGTCTTTTTCATCCATCTTTCATGGGGGTTGTATATGCAGGTCAAACCACTAGAAGTTAGAAACTTTATGAAAGGCAGATTTTTGTTATAAAGGAATGAAGTAAATACAGAACTGAATTATTCATTGGCTAGTAGGTCTGCCATAATTAATAGTGCTTGTTTAATTTTATCAACACAGATGATGGTGGTGGTTGATGTCACTGTAGTTTTCTTTTATTTTAGTTTTAGTATTCTGTGTGATTCATAGAGGATAATGCCCCTGATATTTTCTGTAACATAATTGAGGAATTCTGCAAAAAGATCAATTTTTTATAGTAAATGAAATCACCATAAATAGTGATCTCTACACAGTCCACCTGATTTTATTACAGAGAGGATTATCCCATAAAGAAACCATGTAACTCTGATATGACTGCTGTCTTGTAAAACTGTAGTTTCTAAGAGCTTACTAGAAACAAAATTCTTCTGGTTTTCACTCATTAATTAGTCAGTATGGAGTGTATAATAGATTTAATAAATAAATCTCCTGATAATTATTCCAGAAAGAATGAACCATTTAAGTTCAAATATGTTTACATTAGATTTTATTTGCTTTGGGTTTTTTCCTTGGTTTTTTTTTTTTTTCATCAGTACTTCCTCAACACAGCTTTTCCGGTAGAAGTATTTCTATTTCATATTTCAGGTCTTTTGTCTTGACTTAAAACAGAATGCAAAATATGGACTGGAGAATACCTTCATTTCATACAGAGAATAAAAAAAAAAGTTATTGCAATTATGTAATTGAAAAGCCTCAATTGCTAATTTGTTTGCCCATGTGGAGCTTTTGTGATCTGTTTTTTTAGAAGTCTCACCTCACAGTTGTCCTACCCTAATTATTACCAATTTAAAAAACAAAGCCTTCTGCCAAACACTGTAAATGCTAAAAGGATGTTTGCCTGGGGGAAAAGTGTGTTTGATTTTTTTTCAGTTGTACATATGTGGTTGTGTGGGAAACTTTTTTAATTATTAGGTCTTTTGCAGGGAGTGATTCAAGTTGCATTTGAAAGGAAAGAGAAAGGAAAGTTCATCTGAAGCGGGAAGTACATGAGCAATTTTTTTTGTAGCTATTTGCTACGATTTGAGACACTTTTGAATTTGTGTGGTTTAAAGATCAGTATGCAGAAGTCATTACATACATCTTGCAATGAATAGTCACATGTAATTGATTGCCATGAATGCTCTCTTTTGAGTTACATTTCTCTTCTGCTAAATAGAAATTACAGTCAACCCTCTTCCACTTTGTGCCCCCTCTATTGCGGCTTCACATCTTAGCAGCGTGATTTTTTCAGCGATTAAGGAGGCCTCTTTTCACAACTGCGCATGCGCAACCTGGCACTCATGAATATTCAGATGGGGCAGTCATGATTGTGCAAATCAACCCGCACAGCTGCGGCGGCAGCTCTGCTCCTGGCGGAACAAGTGGGGTGGGTGCAGTAATGGCTCCTCTCCTGGCTCTGCCGGGCACCTGCCCCACTCCAAGAGAGGAGGCTTTGTGCAGTTATGAAAGATTTACACACTCTCAAGTTAGACGTGGTGTCTGAGACTTTCTCAAATGACTCTCCAAGATACACTCATCAACCTTGACTATGGAGAGACCACGTCTACCCACCCAGAGAGACACGGAGACAGCGGCACAGGTGGCTCCCCTGCACCAGTGTCCCCGGATGAGCAGAAAAGGGGTTTTTCCCAGCATAGGGTTGCTGTTGGTGCTGGGAAACACCAGTACACAGCAGGGCAGTGCCAAAACAGTGCTGGAGTGCTCGGGAGCGGTGCAAGTGAGGGTGAGGGACAAATCTGCATATTAATGAGCTGCCAATCAGTGCAGAAGGCAGGCTTCACAGGAGATGAACAAGACCATGGTACCGTGATAGAGGAGATCCGACTGTATAAGTTTCTTATATTTCACAATAAACTGGGAGGTCTCTCATTCCCCCTCCAGCACTTTACATTTAGAGTATTTGATGCAGTGCAACATTTACTACCAAGTAGGAACAACATGGCTCTTCTTCTTTGGGCTCTAAAGGAAACCAAACCAACTCCTGGATTATTAGTAAATGTCTCAGATGTGATACCTGAGCACATCTTTGCCTTATTTCTTTGTATTCTTACTACTTTGGGGAATATTGGCATGTTTATTTTTATTGTCTTAACAAAATTAAGAATAGATTACTAGGATCAAACCTTTTCTTGAAAGGGTAGTTGCAGTGCGTTTCAAAATGTAACACTAACCCTGTTCTTAGCTACTGAGATTTCATTCAAGCTCAGTGTTGGAAGCCTTTCCTAGGCCTTCACATACATGGCAGTAATTCTGTACTGAAACCTGCAAACTACTTGTTGTGTGTGTTACTGTAAAGGTCCTATTAAAATTAGACTTTGGTAAGAAGTGGTTACTGAGGATTATTTTGAACCTGTGAAATTAAATGAAAGATTATCTAGATATTATATCCCGCTATGCATGAAAATGTTTATTTCTGTGCTTTTGTACTCATACAGCAGTGCCTTGAGGAGATAAGTGTTCCTTCCATCATCATGGCTTTATTGCTCTGCCGTTCCCATTTTTTTCCTGCTGAGCAGATGTAATCAGTTGTACCTGTGTTCGTGTTAACAACTGTAGGCCATGCATAGTCCACCAAGCTCTAAATGTTGTTTATTATTGGAGTTTGCGCACAACCAAGAACATATACAACATAAAATGTTCAGAGTTAACCAAAACCTCCCGTTAGCTCTCTGAGTTTGATCTTCTTCCAAACCAGGCTGGAAAGTCAGGTTGTTTTTAAAAGTTTTCTGGAAAATGGAAATTTCTTTAACATGAAATTCCTAACATGTTCATGACTACTCAGCATGGCCCCTGAGCAGTCCTCAGGTTCTCAGGGCAGCTGGTGCCTGAAGAAACTAAGGTAGAGTTTCCAACCTGTAGGCATTTTCTGGAGTTGTTTAAGGCAGCATGGAACAATTTGTAAGGCAAATTCTGGCTGGCTGTCATGGGAACTGTTGGAAAGAATGAACTATGACAGCTGGGTTTTCCAACTAACTCTAATCTTCTTCAGCGAACTCCTCTAACAATATTTTTACTGCATTCCACTGCAGATTGGAATACAATTACAGGGATCTGTAAGGAATGGGTAACTTAATGATTGTTCTGAGGACTGTTCAAGAGGGCCTGAGGTTTATAGATTATAGCATCATTATGTCTCAGAAGTTAATAAGAGCGGGGTGTGATCAATAGACTATTTCAGAGCTTTTAAGGTAAGTTCAGTAGTGCAGCAAGGAAACAGGATGACAATCTACACTTAGGAGGACTTGGCATGAATAAGTCCAATGGCACAACAGCAGCAGAGCTGTACAAATCTGGTAACAAAATTATCTGTAAGATAGGGGAGTTCTTAGAACTTTCTGCTACAGCAATAGGAGGGATCTTCAGCTACAAACCTTTCTGTTAATGAAGTTGTACTTCATCTTGTTAACTTTATTTATATGTAGTTTATGGATATTGTTGCCTGGATATTCATCCCCGGGTTTGCATATGCTTGATGCATTTGCAATAAATGCAAATAGGATCATCCGTTGCACATGGTTTGTATGGATAATGTTTTCTTTCATTAAATTATCTCTCTGGTACAACCAGCAATAGTCTGCTGAAATGTGAGAGGCTACATTCATTCAGTTTAGACTGGAAATTTAGGCTTCAGCTGATCTTTCTTGCTCTAAATCCATATGTGTGTCTGCTTTTGCAGACTTTCCTATTTATATTAAAATTTCAAACAGACAAGATCATACTGAATGTGGCAGAGTTCACTGCTGAAAATCGATCTGTTGTAAAGGACAAGCCCTTTTTTCAATATAATTTATTTTGTATAAATACTAATAGAATCATAAAAATCTGTACATAACTTTTTTGTTTTCTTGGAAGGAGAAATTCCCTTTCTTGGGGTTCTCTCTTTTTTCTTCTGGAAAACTCACTAGTCCCTCACCTTGCCAATCTACTTGGGTTTTTGTATAGGCTGCCTGAAAATAGTGAAAGAATAGTCTCTGTAACTGTCTAAGTTCAACTCCTCTTCGGGTTCTAATGAAGAATACTGCTTGCATGTCTATAGAATGTCATGCTGTGCTCAAAATATTCCGTAAAGGACTATTAGACCAGGTAGATAAAATTCATTCCAACCATCAATTATATTCTCTACACCATTTTCATCCTTATCCTTAGTCACACTATATTAACTTTAATCAGTGAATTAAGCAAGTTGGTAGTGCTTGATTTTTCTTGTACAGGTTGATTTACCTGATTAGATAATAGTAAGATATTGCTTCAAGGGGTTAAAAAAACAAATGCTCTATCTATCTGTACTTTAAAATGTAAGTGTATGAAGGAATTCCGTCAATAAGTTGAAGATGGAGTGACAATTTTGCTCTATTTTATACCGTTCTAGTTCAAGCTTTATAGTGCATTTTGTTAAAAAAAGAAAAGGCTAGAGGAGAGGCAAAGAGATCTTCAGGGATGACAATTGCTTGAAGTGGTGTTTGCAGTGATGGAAGAGACAGCAGTTCCCTGAGGAAGGAAGGAAGAACTGTACAGTTATTTCATTCTCTGTATGTACACATCTGAACAGCTGGAGAAAAACTTGAGTTAAAAATCATCACTTGGGTTGATGATTGTTTTGTCTTTTATTTATCTCTGTATTCTGGAACTGCTGCTAACTTTCCAGTATCTTTGGGGATTGGTTTGTTGGGTTTTTTTAATGAGATAGTACTGAATTTTTTATTTTATTTTTCCCTACAAGATAAAAGAGAATATAATTAAATTTTGCTTGAATACTGACTTAAATATTCAGAATTAGTATTCAGGTCATCATTCCTCTGATGTAGAATCATGGAACAACCAGATGTCCATGGGCCAGCAATGTGCCCTGGAGGCCAAGAAGGCCAATGTATCCTGAGGTGCATTAGGAAGAGCATTGCCAGCAGGGCAGGGAGGTGATCCTGCCCCTCTGCTCAGCCCTAGTGAGGCACATCTGGATTGCTGTGCCCAGCTCTGGGCTCCTCAGTACAGGAGAAACATGATGCTCCTGGAAGAGGTCCAGCACAGGATTACAAGAATGGGGACTGGGACATCTCAGTAATGAGGACAAGCTGAGAGAGTTTGACCTGTTCAACCTTGAGAAGAGACAACTGAGATGAGACCTCATCAGTTTCTCTCAGGATCTGCAGGGAGGGGTCAGAGGATGGATCAAATGCTGCTTGGTGATGTCCAGTAATGGGAAAAGTGGCAACAGGCAGAAACTGATAAGTAGGAAGGTCCATCTGAACATGACGAACAAATTCTTTCCCATGAGGGTGATTGAGCACTCAGTGAAGTCATCTTCCCGCTGAAATAAATGACAGGCTTTTGCTTCAGCAGACAACAACTTTGCATTCAGTGAAGTTGGATATCACTGTAGAAGAGTATGCTCTTTGCCCATGTTTCAGAATAATTCCCACTGGGCAAAGTTTCTGCTGCTTCTTGGATGTGGCAGAGTGTGTTTGTGCAGGAAGGGTGCTGGTGTGCAACACGGAGCAACGGAAGAGCCTTTGAGAGGGAAATGAGTTAAATAATTAGATAATGCATTGGTTAGGAATGAGGAGCTTTGGTACTGACATCTTTTGGTGCCCAGTTTAAACATAAGGTTTCAGAGCTGAACTTCGGCAACAGTGGAGTATAAGGTGACCAGCTGACAGCAGGTATGACTTGACTGAGATATCAGAGTGGAGCAAGAGGGCTTCAGATTGACTCGTCTGAGACTAGGGATTCTGAAATGACACACTTAATCCCTATGGATAGAGAACTTGGCAGTGCAGTTTACATATTCCCTCCTAGTAGTGTGAAAAGTAGCCATGACATTGGCTCCGGAGGGAGCTGCTTGGCAGCTTTCCCTGTGTGTGTGTGAGAGAGAGAGAAGGTGCTGTAATTGCAGACAATAGAATGTGGAGCAGGAATACAGAGGAAAAGGCTGAATGTTATTAAATTAAATGTTTTCATCAATAGCTAAGCAACAAACCCCATGTGACACTGTGAATTAATTGTGGGAAATATTTGTTGTTCTGCCATACATTTGCTACGTAAATACTGCTACAAAGAGTCCAGACAATTCTGTGCTGTGTATACCATTGCCATGAAATACAGGTGCATAGGAATGGGACAGTGTAATTTCTGTATATTTTATTTTTTTCAATGCTTTTTCTCTTTGAAGAGGAGAAAATAAGCTTGGGGCTCTTTGCTTTTCAAATGTGTACACTCCAGATAGTTGCTCTATGCATCAAATCTTTACATTTTGAAGGGTTTGTGGTCTTTTTGTTTTATTGTCTTGGGGTT
>WEKX01000483.1:707-23189 GCA_013390025.1 Pitta sordida
CCAAGCTGGGGGCAAATGTAGAACTGCAGGAGGGTAGGAGGGTCCTTCAGAGGGACCTTGACAGACTAGAGAAATGGGCAGACTCCAATAATATGAGATTTAACAAGTCTAAGTGCCGGGTTCTTCACTTTGGACATAACAACCCCATGCGTCTCTACCAACTGGGGACTGAGTGACTGGTGAGTGGTGAAATGGAGAGGGACTTAGGAGTAATGATTGACAGGAAACTTAATATGAGACAGTAGTGTCCCCAGATGGCTAAGAGAGCCAATGACATCCTGGCCTGTATTAGAAACAGTGTGGTCAGTCGGACTAGGGAAGTTATCCTTCCCCTGTACTCGGCACTGGTCAGACCACATCTGGAGTACTGTGTGCAGTTCTGGTATCCCCCGTTCAAGAAGGATGTTGAGCTGCTTGAGAGGGTCCAGAGAAGGGCGACCAGGATGGTGAAAGGACTGGAGTATAAACCCTGTGGGGCGCAGCTACGGGAACTGGGATTGTTCATCCTGGAGAATAGGAGGCTCAGAGGTGACCTAATTGCTGTTTACAACTACCTGAGGGGAGGTTGCGGTCAGGTGGGTGTAAATCTCTTCTCTCAGGCTGCCAGCACCAGAACAAGAGGACATGGCCTTAAGCTTCGCCAGGGGAGGTGTAGACTGGATTTTAGGAAGAGCTTTTTCATAGAGAGAGTTATCTCTCATTGGAATGGTCTGCCCAGAGAGGTGATGGAGTCGCCCTCCCTGGAAGTGTTTAAGAGAAGACTCGGCAAGGAGCTTAGTGACATGTTCTAGTTGTCGCGAGGGAATTTGCTTGGGAGTGGGCTATATCATTCTGTGGGTCCCTTCCAACTCTGAATAATTTGTGAACCCGTGAGCTTTAGCTATTTTATTTATCATTTATTTAATACCCGTTCTGCTGGAGAAAGCATTCTTCCTGAAGACTTACTGATTCATAACTCATCAAAACATAAATATTTTTAAATTTTGAAATAATAAATGTTCCCCTTCTGAAAATTTTGGAACATTTTTTGTTGCATAACATATTCAAAATTAAATGCAATGAATTTTCTTTTTGGGAAAATTGAGTCTAATTATTAAAAACATAATGAGAAGATCTGGTTCTTTTTTCCCTCCCATATCCCTGGCCTTTTTCTGGCCAAAAATCATACCTGCTGTAGAAAATATAGTATATAAAGCAATTTAAAGTACAATGAATCGTGCACTGAAATTTTCTATCAGTTCAACATCTGAAAATATCTATGATTTTTCATTGAATAATTAAAAACTGATTTCTGCAATGATACTTTCATTCTGTCAGTTAATTTTTAATGAATCTCTTCCTATAGTATGGTTCTCTGCCTTCTATAGTTTGCCTTAAATGACATCTGTGGGCA
Source organism: Pitta sordida (assembly GCA_013390025.1). NCBI lineage: Eukaryota > Metazoa > Chordata > Aves > Passeriformes > Pittidae > Pitta > Pitta sordida. The sequence goes on from WEKX01000483.1 coordinate 2,101, forward strand.
AGTAAGCATCTTCTCACTTCTCAGCAATCCTAAGCATTGACTGCTTGATGTGAAAGTTAATGATTTATAATCTAGTTTTAAACTCATTGCAATGGATGGGTTCTAAGAAATGAACATAGTATGTGGGTACCTAACTCATAAAGTACTTCAGTAAATAATGTATGTTCTAAAAATGTAAAAAATATGGGTTTTTTTCTTTAAAATGGAAGTTTGTGAATTCATATATTACATTTTAAAATCATTTAGTAACTGCAGGCAAACTTGGGAACAGAAACAGAACCTCATCAAATGCCTTCTGTTCATGCTTTATAAAGTTTCTATTTAATAGTAACAATTATTTTATATAGTCCTGTTTATGTAATACTCATTCAATGAATTAGTAAATAAAATTGATTATGAATTGTCCTGGTTTGGGTTTTGCCTCTGGCAGCGATGGGGATTAACAGCTCCTGCCTGGACCTCTGTCACTGCCATGGAGATCAAGGTCATGAGCAGAGAGAGATCGAGTCACCTCTGTGAATAACATATTTGAGAAAGAAAATAAAACCCCAAACAAACCAGTAACAGAAAAGTGGATGGCTGGACCAGAACCTGTGAGAAGCTGAGCAGTATGAAGGCATGGCCAGGCCAGCCAGAGGAGGAGTAGGAAGGGTGCCAGGCGTCTCGCTGCTGCTTGTAGAATCTACCATAGTGAAGCAGACTGTCTCCCTGCAAACCTATGGAATAGAGAGAGAGAAACCAAGGATGCAGAATCCACCTGAGGCTACACTGAAGATGGATGATCATGCTGCCAGAAGCTGCAGACAATATTCGAGCCCAGAAAACTTGGCCATCGGAGCTGGGAGCTTGGCAGAGATCCTTTGGACAGACATTTTGTGACAGAATTGCATTGTGGTAGGATCTGAACTATGTACTTTGGGATGGGCTCATATATGAAACAGTGAAGCCAGTGCTTAAAAGTCTGCATCCTGCGTTGTGACTCTCGGGCAACAGAGAATGGAAGAGCTGTCGTCCCTGGGTCGAGATCTCACTTGGGAAAGGGTCATGGAAGACTTTTCCTCTCGTGAGAGGGAGAGAGGACTTTATGAAAATGTAGATAGATGATTTCCTACCCTAAAACTGATCAGAAATACCAACTAGGCTTTTCCCCTACCCCTGTTCCCCCTTTGTCCCCTGTAGTTAAAAAGGGAATGTGAAATCTGTTTTAAGAAGAAGGATAGGGTGGGGGGGAAAAGGTTGCTTTAAATGATGCTTCTCACATTAAGCTCTGATCTTCTTAATAAATAAATCCTTTATATTCCTCACTTGTATCTTGCCGTGTTTGCCTTTGATAAACCTTTTTCCCGGTTTTTTCTCCGGGAGAGGTTGTAGATGCATCTCTGGCATTCAGCCAGGGTCAAACCATGACATAGCCTTTTTAATAAGGTCAGTCTACATATGGTCTATTACTAATTTTTATAGTCCGATTTTTCAGAAGGTGTTAACTGTATGCAGTGATGCATATTTACTTTATCTGTGTGTGGAGAGAGAAAGACTTTCCTCTAATGGGCTGACAGAACTTACCCTGACGTGGAAAATATGCCACAAGTCATAAATACATGGTCAACAGTTTCATGACACATATGAATCATTTGAGTTTTGATTAGTGTAAGAAAAAATAGTTTAAAAATAAGAAGAGTGTGAAGAATTCTGTAGTAAATTTAAAAATATAATTTTCTTCAGTTTTATCAATTCATAACAGCCATCATTTATATTAATGCATAAACAATTTATATTTTTTAAGTGCTTAGTCTACCTGGGACTGTAATAGAGTTTGTGCAATATATTGATGCTAAGAGAACTTTGAGGAGACTTACTTGTGATGGAATTGGTAGAATAACTTACAATTTTTTGCAAATAACATCTTTTTGTACATGCAAAATTCCTACCACAATAACAAAATACAGGATTTTAATCCTCATCATCAACTTATAGGTATCAAGAAATTGTGGCATAGGAAGGTCAGATCTACATGCAGGGGAAATTCCAACACTGCCAAAAAATGGATAGAATTATTTGTTCTATATTTGTTAAGCATATCAGAAGTTTAAAATGAGATACTATAAATTATCAAGGAAGATCTATGAACATCTAATGAAACTTTTTTTAGATAATTGAATCAGGCATCTTTCTAGTTTAATTTTGCCCCTGATTATTATGAATGTTCTTTTGCCTGATTTTTACTTCTTTGGTTTTGTGCTATAACACTTTAAATTCTGTAGTCACTTGTTTGGTTTACCTGCCTTCTGGTTATTTAAAGTAACATTTATTATTCCTCCCATAAGTGAGCTCATTAAGTTTTTCTTTATACGTTTTTCTTTTCAATCACTACTTCTTTTCAAATAACAAAGACAGTCTTTACTGTAAGATGTTTAGGTAGCAACATCATAATATAAAACCAGAGTATCAGATTTTTGTATTAGAACCATGTTCTTAGGAAGGTTTCCTTATTAGGAATTAAGTTCTTCAACTGCTGAAAAGACTGCACTCATGAGTCTTTAAATACTCTTGTGCTGTGGAGATGGAAACAGAAATAACAGTGTTATGCCCTGAATTGATGAGAGTGTAGAAAATAGAGGTCAGTAGAAACCTATCCCAGAGAAATCATGACAAGTTGTTGTCTCCAGAATTGTAGTAAAAAAAAATTTCAGATACCCTGTAAAGCTGCCCTCTTCTACGTAAACAATGCTGATTTACAGCTGGATCACTGGCATCTCCATTCTATACCATCAGAAAAAAAACACAGGATGGTTATTCATTTCCTTTAAAATGACAAAAAATTATTTCTCTTCCCAGTTTGCACCATTGTTTGAAACCCACTTTAGTACAGTGGTGAGCGTCTCCACCTTTCACGCAGGAGACCTGGGGTTTGATTCCCACCAGGGAGGCAGTGGTGCTGTCTAAGGGTTGGACTCGATGATCCTTGTGAGTCCCTTCCAACTCAGAATATTCTGTGATTGTTGGAACAGAACCTGCAAATTCCACCTCAGTTGTGCTGTTCAAAAGGATAAATGTAACAAGACGTTTTGTTATCCCACCTGCTAAATCTCCCCGACTACTTATTAAATTAATTAATCTTATCTGTATAACAATTTTTTTCATGAAAGATATTTAATAAATAACTTTAATGTTCCAGAAAACATTTTGTTTTATTTCTTCTCTGAATAAAGTATGAAATGAAATATTTATTTCATCCCCTTTTTCCCCCCCTTTCTTTAGTTTTTGCTAGAGATTTTAAGCCTTCAAAAGACAACTTCAGCTCCTGCAGGTACACTGTTGATGAAAATATTTTCTCTTACCACTTCTTCTCATGTCAACAGATTTTTTTTAACATGTGGACACATTTTTTCACATACTACAAAAGCACTTGTCAAAACAGATTTTTTTTGTTACATTTTTCTTCTATGAAGATAACTTATATTCATTTATTTTAGAAGTAGGTACATAATTCTGTGGTTGTTTTTTTGTCCTGGTTTGGTTTGGGTTTAGCAGGGGTTTGAGTGTTTCCTGGATTTTTATTTTTTATTCTTTTAGATTATTCTATGCAACTTACAAACACTCCTACAGAGAGAAACGTAATAAAAAATTCCTAAAAATCACTAAAAAATTTAGGTTTTTCTTGTTTTGTTCCCTGCCTCCCACCTCCTGTAGAATGATAAAACATCTCTTGTAAAAAAGCATATGAACCCTAACCCTTTGAATCCATTTTATTGGCTTGTCTTAAAGACCATGAAAGTCCCTTTATAAAAGAGAAAATCAATTCAGGTAATATTTAGGTATTTGAATTGACATGTTTACAACTGTTGGGTAAATTTCATGCAATTCGTACCAAGAAGTGCAAAAGCAACTCTACTCCAAATCATTCTCAAGACAGAAAAGACAAATTTGTCTCTCCTTTCCTAGGAGTTCCACCAGTCAGGGTCAGATTTAATTTTCACTGGAGCTTCAACCGTAGCCCTTGAGGCAAAGACTGTCAAAAGGTATGCACTGACTGAGTATAAGCCCAAACTACTCTTGCTTTCTGGACAGTTCTGCCTTTTGCAATTTTTCTGTAGATAGGAAAGTGTGTTGCTTTTGACTGTTTCTGTCTTTCCCTGAGGACTTTCTGCAGGACCCTTCTATAATCAGATTTATGTCAGTATAGGGAAATTACAGAAAGAATATGAAACAATTTATAGCAAAAGATGCTCTCAAATTAACAATAAATATTTCAATAAAAGATTAGAGTTATCATGAAGCCACTCAGCCAGCACCTTAATGGGAAATTACATGGCCAAAATAGAAATGGTAACTGTTTATAGTTATTATCTATGACCTATTTTGCAACTGCTAAGGCAAAGTTAATGCTTAGCTACCAATTCATACTGAAAAATTCTAAAATGCTGAGTACATACTCTTTGCGTATTCCTCAGAAAAAACTTGCATTGATACCTCCTGAAAAGTGGATATAAATCTAGGTCAAGGAGCTAAAATATGTAAGAGAATCAATAAGGAATGACTATTTACTGTTGAATTTGAGATTTTAAGTGTTCTCGTTACAGCAGCATCAAATCACTTCAAGTGCAATCACAGAATGGTATGGTGCTTAAAATACGGAGGCTGGAAAGACTTACTTGACAAGTCTTGCTTTCAGCTCCTGTGCTTACATCAGCATCACTCACTTTGCCAGCCTCACTCTCTGGGCTGTCCTTCTGCCAGCACAACTGATACTGTAGTCACACAGAACATACATACACACACATATATTTCTTCTGCATATGAGCAATATGAATATGTTCCATTACTCATGACCAGACTGCATTTCTGCTGGTGTAACATCAGAAGAAGGAGAGATATACAAAGAAGTGACAAATGATGTCAGGATGAGCTATGATTTAATATCTGGATGTGAATCAGGTGAAGAAAAATCCCCTTTTGTCTCCTACACAACTGATTAATTTTCAAGTACTGAATTATTAGATGTGTTACAGGTTTATAATGCTACAGCAAAAAAAAAAAAATTAGAATAAATTTAGTCTATTCACAGGAAGGTGTTCTGGCTGAGCAAATAGACATTTTCCAGAAAAAAAAATAATTAAAAGATCATCAATTAGCAATTTGGTCTTTGTTTGGAGAGGAATTTTTTGTTTTGAGCTTTTCCGGGTTTTTATGCTATATAATCTGGACATTCAGATTAAATAATTTTCTCTGAAACTACTTTATACCTGAGTGTCCAGATTAAAAAACTTAAAACATTACATAGGTGTTATCTTATGAGTGCCTACAATTGAAATTCAGCTCTACAGAACAACAGAGCCAGCAAAAGCATTTCACATGGGATTGAGAATCTTGGGAAGATATATTTAAAATCTTTGTGACATCACTGGTGTGGCCTCATGGCAACATTAGCAAAACTCTGTAACAAAAGAGCAAGATTTAAAAAACTCTCCCTAACCCCTAATTTTTTCAGTATAACTAACATGATGTACTAGAGAGATACTGAGAAACTCTAACTAGAACTGACAGAAGTGTAAAACTTCAACAAAAACGAATTTTCAACATCTAAATATTTGTTAACAAGATAGATTATGTAAATTTATTTCTGATAGTGACCATAACAGTGTGAAAGAGAGGAGGAGATATTTAGGAATTTGTCTATACACTATAAGGTTATTCATTGAAGTATATTTTATTATCAATAAAAAATAATGTGGCTAGAAAAAAGAAGCTGTATATAATAAGGGGCTAACAAGCTTCAGGGTCTCCACTATAAAACTAATTTCACACCTAGTCTATTATGCAGAGTCCCATAAAAATATTCTTTGTTTCAATATATTTTTATATGTGTTTGGACAATATAAAACTTGCATTCAATTCTATAGAGATTATCCCTAGAATAATTTTGTGAACAGTGAGATATTTTGTTTCACAAACTGAAAGCTAACATGGTTGGTATGATGGAAAAAAAAAGTTAATCATAATATTTTTCTCTAATATCTAAATATTTACCATAATTGCCAATAGGCATTGAAAATACTTGGACTTAATTACTTTCATGGTTTCTATGCTTACATGGATCTTTCTAACAATAATGTAATTTAATGAATGGTATTTAAACATTCTATTATGTATTAAATGTAATCAAAAGAAAAGACCAGAAGGAAATACTATTTGTTGAATCAGGCTGAAAAAAATAGATGGGAAAAGCATCTTTTTCTTTTACAACTTGTTCTATTTCAGCTGGCAAAACAAAAAAATAGTCAATTAGCTAAAGAACCACAAATGGCAGGATCTAGTCACTCCAGAGTTTAGGAAAAATATTTCTCCTGTACCATGGTCTAAAATTTAGAGCATATCTGTTAATAGGAAAAGCTGAGTACAGACTGAGACTTTTTTTTCTGTGTTCAGAAAGACATGGAAATAAAAACACGGGTTCCAACACAACCCACTACTCATCTAAATCAATAGGAAACTTTCTGTTGATTTGATCAGGAAACCAATGATTTCTTTAACAATATTAAATGAAGCCCAAAAGGGAACAAATTGATGAGGAAAATGTTCAACCTTTCTTAATTTTACATGAGTTTTGTATTCTTAGTGATGGGATTTCCATTAATTTCAAATGATTCTAGTATTGTGATTCATCTTCCTCTCTTGCAAAGTCTTCATCACCCGTTATCTGGTCATAAAGAAAAGTTCAAGATATACACAAATATCTGTTGCCATGATTTGATGCTTATTTTGTCAGTATGTAATTCCATTTCATTTTGAGGGGATATGTTAGAAGAAGGTATAATTTAAGATACCCATTTTTAGAATATCCAGTATATTTAGGATACCCAGCATAATTTAGATATCCACTTTTAAGCTAAAAATTTTTTTTCTATGTGGATTGCAATATCTCTTAAAACAAAATTCCCAGAAATGACCATTTAACCAAAAAAGAAGAAAACAGATGGAAAATATTTATTTCCATTCAAAATCTGCAATAAGTGTATCAATTAGTATCAAGTTTTCTATCAGCCTAATATCCTGATACAAGTCGAGACAGATAGGGTTTTTTTCTTTCTACTTCAATAGTCCACTATTGAAATGCTTGCCTTATACACAGAAAGGAAATAATTTAACTGCAAACTATTTTCCAACAGCAGCTAGTGGATAACAACAGCATATGTGAATAATGAAATGAGCTTTGTGTTTTTTAGAATTGATTTTTATATATTCATGACATAAAAGAAAAGAGCTTGTTATGGCTCACATGCAGCCATTATGCCAGCTTTACCTTAGATACTTACATGTCCAAATATTCTGTGTCTGAAACATATAAGAAACCAGACATAACCTACTTGAAGTACTTCTACTTTAATGAAAAAAGCTGCAACATATTAAAAGTCTTTGAATTTATATCACATTTCACTATCTTGCATCAAAACTCTACTTTTTTAAGATTAAGAACCCTATGCCTTATCATAAATAACTTGTCAAAAGTTCCAGTAATACTTATCTGACTCAAGTTATCTGGATTTGAGGACTATACATGTTTTTTATGATCTGCAATAAGACAAAATGTATTGTAAAAGATAAGCCTTCTTTCTCAAATATATCAGACCCCCTTTCCTTTTCAGAAGACTTAAAACTATGTATGTTAGAAAGTTACTCTATTTGGGATAGAAAAGAAAGAGAAGAGTACTTTAAGCATTTTTAGCCATCAGATATATTTTAACAACCATAATGTATTTATGACGATATACACAGAAGACCCACTGAATATATACTGTAATTCTGAAGTTATATTGTTTTCAGATTTTACAAAGGAAAATAGTTTTATAGCAATCTCTATCCTGCAAGCTTTCAGCAACATTCATTCTTGTAAATGCTGCCTCAGCTGATATGACCTCTTTGAAGGTCATATCAAAATTTCAAAGAAAATACTCAAAGACAATTAGAATTCTCATATAAAAAAAAAAGAAAGAAAGTAAACATACACTATGAGAAGCATCACATGAACAAAATGCAACAAAGAAATCTCTGCTTGACTGAGAACTGCAATTTGAAGCAAGGGTAAAGAGTAAGCTCTTTTCATCAATGTCCACCGAAAATGCAAGATAACCATGCAATATGCTTGAGAGATTTTTATCGCAGTGACTGGTCCCACAGTAGAGTTTTAGAGAGGAATGTAAGTATGAGGAATATCTTGCAACAGCAACATTTACCAAAAGCAATTCCCAAGTTTCCTTGGCACTGCTTGTTGACCTTCAGCATAGTTTTGTACTATTACAAGCAAGAAGAGGACTAGGAATTCATTACTAAATGATAATGATTAGAGAACAAAGCTAAAAGGATTCCTCATCTGTGATTTGTCAGTCACACTAAGACCTCTCCAAGCAAATAAAGCTTTGTGACTTCTTTAACAGAAGCTTTGTTCTGATGTCACCTCAAACTTGTAATTTGGTCATCTGACTTTCACCTTAACTGATCTGGTACTTTAAGAGTATCACTTATTCAGGTAGTACAACAGAGAACAACCATGAGAAAAAATCAAGGGCAGCTAAATTGTCACTGGAAAATCTTTACAAAAGATACAAAATTGATTTGCATTTCTAGTGTACAATGAAATTAAGCATTAACACATAAACCGGTCTCAAATATTATCACAGAATCACAGAAAATTATGAGTTGGAAGGGACCCACAAGGATCATCTAGTCCAACTCACCATCTAATACCCATACAGCGACCGAGGGCACATCCCAGAGCATAATAACAACCTAGATGCCTCACAACCTAGCAGGCCACTCCGAGCCGGAGGGGGCCCAGGGTCATCCAGGCCTCACCCCCCAGCTAGACCAGCTAGACCATGTCACTAAGCTCCTCGTCCAGTCTTCTCTTAAACACTTCCAGGGATGGCGACTCCACCACGTCCCTGGGCAGCCCATTCCAATATGCAATTACTCTCTCAGTNTGCAACATCAAAAGAGAAAAAAAAAGTTAGAAATTGTTGACAATTTGTGAAAGATGCAATATAGTCTCTCAGTGCTAACCTTCTCATTCTTTACTGATTTGTTAATTCATTTCCTTCTCTTAATCACTAACTTTCTGGGAATACTAAGATAAAATTCTCGTATCTTGCCTGAGTTGGGTATTTTTTCAAAGCAGAATATTTCAATCACTAGGAGATTTTTTGAATGTGTTGTCATAAACCATTGCAAAACAAAGGAATCAGACTGTTTTAAAGTATTTTATACAAGATATCCAAAATGCAAAGTCTGGTTGTTGTTTTAAATGTTGATCTTTGACTAACAATTTCACAGGTTATTCACAGGTTATTCTGAGTTTGAAGGGGTCCACAAAGATCATCTAGTCCAAGTCCCAAATGACTCCCACACAGGGATTGCACCCCCAACCCTGGAGTCATGGGCTTGTTGTAACTGACTAACTGTATATATATATATAAATTTTACAATTTTTTTTTCAGTATCATACTTAATCAGGAAGATGAAATCATCCAATTTCACAGGTACTTCCTACATGGTTGGATCACATTATCTACATATGTTGAAAAAAGGTCATACATTACATCAATAGATGACATCTAAAATTATATATGCCTGATATATATATAATATATATTTATATACATATATCTAACTTTCATCAATACGCATTTTAGGCTTTTTATTTTATGTGTGTTTGCATCTTTTGACTTAATACTGAATGTCTTTTCTTTTGCAGTATTTAACTCTAATTTTCCATGAGTCTTTCTTAAAAAAATGTTTCATTTCTTCAGTTGCAACACTTCATAGCAGAAACAGGTGGTGTCTCAGAGGCAATGACAAGTCTCTCTCTATACTGATATTAAAAGGCAGTGGGAGTTGGGATTTCACATGAAAGTTTTGCTTTAAGGTGAAGGCAACCATTATGAAAACTGTTTTTCTTGCAGTCTTAAGCCTATTGTCCTTGACAAATTATAGACTTTTAATTCTATCAGCAGTGCAGTTAATTGACTTTTCCCTCAAATATTAAAAAAAAAAAAAAAAGATGATTTGAGGCTAAGAACTCAATCTAAACCTATAAACTCCTTGACTGAGCATGTATAGAAGTCAGTTGTTCACTCAAGTACCCAGTGAATCACTGATAGAGACATGATTATATGCAAAAGTTGTGAATCTTTATATTTCTTTACTTTCTTCTAGACAATTGTCCCGGTGTCAATTAAGACAAAGTATGAATTGAATTTAGGACTACTTGAATAACATATAGAGAGAAATAAGAACTTTACTGGGAGAAAGAAAAAAAATTAATATAACAAATATATATATATACATATGTTCGAACAACAACAGTAATAATATCAATAACAATGGAAAAATTATGGCGGTAGATGGCTGAGAAAAAAACAAATACAAGAAGGGGCCGAATTTGAGGGAGACCAGAGCACCTCCAGGATTCCAGGGGCAGGGGAATAGGGTTCAGGGTAGGCAAACCAGTGGAGTAACAGCCAGTGACCCTTTTCTGAGACATCCAAGGGGCTGCAGAGACATCCAGTGGTTGGCAGGAGTAAGGCTGTACTGAGATGAAGAGTCAAGGTCCACATGGTCCTGGGCAAAATAGCAGCAGTGGAGATCACAGGAGAAAACGAGACTTCCTCAGTCCAGAAGATAGACAAACCTCCTTCTGTGAGGCACAGCAGCTGTATTTATAGGGCCTCATGCCCCTCCCATGTCACATGCCTTGTGGGCATGTCTTCGCATGCCATTGGCCATCACTCAGCCCATCCTGGCCCTCAGGCCCCTCCCCTAGTCAGATACCTCGCCAGGAAGGGAAGATAAGACAAAGAATCCTCCACTGCTTTTCCTCTAAAAAGGAGAAAGCCCCTCCTCTGGCCACATGCCTTGCAGGGGAGAGAAGGGGAGATAAGAAAGGAACGCCATTATCTGTTCCAGTAAAAAGGAGAAAACTTTTACCACAGAACAATAGGGCTCTTCTCATAACAACAATACCGACAACTTGTTTGAAGTATGGCAAAAATAGGTTTAAAAATAATTCTGGCATTAAAAATAGGCATGGGAAAGAAAATCAACTCTAGTTTGAAATAATTTTTGTTGTAGAAAAAAGGATGAAGATATTTAAGATCCTAAAGACACATGTAGGAAACATACTTTTACTCCTATTCTTTTGGCATTCACTGGTTCTGACAGGAATGAAAACTTATTTAGAAATCCAAGAGCTGTTCCAATCTTTACCGTAGTCAAACTCTATTTTATTTCTGTACCTATCATAGAGACAAAGACACAAACCATGCCAGCTAGCGATGATGATAACACGCTCATCAAAATTTGTGAAATACTGCAGTCTTTCTGTTAAGGACTGACAGTTCTGCTGTCTCACCAAGATACCACAACTTAGGATACTGAGGTCCTTTGCAACATTATAATAATACAGAGCACCCCCAGAAGTTGCGAGGGGGCGGGTCTGGGCAGGTCCCATGAGTTATGCAATCCATGATGATACTGAACACATGAATATTCAATTACCCCCCAACCACAGACAGGCACCCTGCACTAATTATGTCTGGAGGGCAGTCATGGGAGTGTGGCTCACACTGTAGCGCCTCATTAAAGCGGACGAAACGCCTTTTGGTGCCTCCTGGCCATGGAATTTGGGGTCCAGGACGTTATGCGCATGCGTGTGGTGGCACAAAAAATCCAACCACGACTAATTTAATATGCAAACATGTGAACCGTGAATATGCAGAGTTTCTCTGTCATTTGTCAAAAAACATTTTTTTTGTTATATTTTTTATATTTTGTTATATTTTTATGTTATATTTTATTATATTTATAAATATATTTTATATTACTCTTGAAGAATGAATGCTCCCTTAAAACAGAATCTGTGCTGAGACATGAAACTATTTTAACTGCTATTCTTTTAAAAAAAAAAGCAGACAAAAAATCAAAACACCTTTCAACTTTATGCACTACTTCCAGACATTTATAAACATCTTACCTGACTAGAAAAATCCACTTACGTTTTCAAGCTCATTTATCAATAGCAGAAGAAATCTTATTGAAATTATGTTAAAAAATGAATGGGAAAAAGAAAATTTAAGCTGGTTATAAAACAGAAGAATCCTACTAACAGGCTGTTGTAACTGAGGACAAAGTCTAGCTGTTGAAAACAGTGGTTGGGGAGATAGCCAACAAAATCACACAAGCTATGCAAGTTCCTAGGATATAGCAACTTCTTCAGAAGGAAAATGCTCTTGACTGAGTTACATGACTTTAGTCACAGGTTATTGCATAAAAGAAAGCATCACAACACTCATACCCCTTCTTCAGAGAGTCACACAGCATCTAAATGCTAGCAGTGATCTGAGCAGGTTGATGATGGGGTTTTAGGATGTGAGAGATCAGATTCATATCTCACTAGATTGATTATTGTGTCAGATCAACCATCTTGTCTCTGTGTATGAGCGTATTTTGGCAGAGGCCATGGGCGGGCCTAAAGCCTCATGGCATGATGGGGTCACACAGGGTACAACATGGCTCAAGAGCCATGTGGTTAAACTGTCAACCAAACAATCAAAGGCCTGCCAGACCAGGACCCCTAAAGCCTTTGATTGACTGCACCGTCTCACTCTGGCACAGAGGGCACTGAGTAGTCAATGACACAAATGTCACTCTTTTAATCTCTCTCCTCTTTACTTTCTCTCTCATTACTCTTCTGGATAACTTAAAGCCAAGGGGCTTGTAAGCTGGGTTACAGATTGTTTTGTACTGGGTGATTTTACAAACTGTGTCTTTTCTGCGTGCTGTTGGTAGACTGATTCTCCCTTGGTTGTATGTCACACCTGAAACTCTTATTGTCTCACTAATGTAAAATAGAAGTTTCCTTGGGAAAATGCTTGTAGCGTGCTTTCTTTACATGATTCAAGTTATCGGAGAACCACAGACTATGAAGGAGTTTGCATGGGTGAAATCTCTTGGATCTTAAATGTAAGTAAAATTCCCAGGAAGCATGAGGCTTAGACTTGTGTTGTTACGTAGGGCTTCAGGAGAAGAACCCTCCTTGCTGGGGTTAGGACTGACCTTTAGGCTAAGATATCTAGAATAGATACAGGAAGACCAAAAGAAAAGAAAATACAGCAATGAGTTTTCAACTTAGTTTTATGTTGCTTGAAAAAAGTTCATTCAAGCAGGTTTTTAAGATCTCAGTTCTGGCTCTTATGCTGCATATGTTCTTTATGTATGTACATCACCTGTGTACTTCTTATCTCCTGTTCTAAGGCCTCGTTGCAAGGAAAGGACAGCAGATGCTTAACAGCTGTTTTTCAAAATCTTTCTAGAACCACATACATGAGAACCTTGTCTCCCTTCTGCAGCTTCATTTCACAGAATTCACAGAATATTATGAGTTGGAAGGGACCCACAAGGATCATCTAGTCCAACTCACCATCTAACACCCGTACAGTGACCGAACGCACATCCCGGCAGTAAACACAAACCTAGTTCCCTCACAGGTGCATAGGCCACTCCGAGCCGGAAGGGACCCACAGGATCATCCAGCCCTACACCTGTCAGCCAGACCATGTCACTAAGCTCCTCATCGAGTCTTGTCTTAAACACCTCCAGGGACAGCGACTCCACCACTTCCCTGGGCAGTCCATTCCAATGTGCAATCACTCTCTCTGTGAAAAACCTCTTCCTAACATTAAGATCACAGAATCACAGAATCACAGAATCAGTAAGGTTGGAAAAGACCTTAGAGATCATCATGTCCAACCTATCACCTATTACCTAACCTAGCCAAACCTGTTACCTAACCTGNCTGAAGGGCCCTCCTACCTTCTGGCAGTTCAACATTTGCCCCCAGCTTGGTATCATCTGCAAACTTGCTGATGATGGATTCAATTCCCTCATCCGTATCATCAATAAGGATGTTGAACAGTACTGGGCCTAACACTGACCCCTGTGGGATTCCACTGGTGACTGGCTGCCAGCCGGATGTGGCACCATTCACCAGCACCCACTGAGCTCCTCCTATTTACACATAAGCAAATTTCAGATGGGGGTTTACTGAGTGTTTTGGTATATTCTATTATATGATCCAGTAGACCTGGATCCAAAGACTCACCACAGAATATCCCAGACACACAATTGGCTCTTAATGCTTTGTTCCTAAAGGGAATATAATTATTTCTATATCACAAGAGTACTTTGAGGGAAATTGCATTAGGCACTCTGAGTTGCTTAATTAATACAGTACCGAGTACCAGAAATTAATAATTAACTTAGTTTAGTTATGATACAATTACTTTAAAAGCACAGTTACTGCATTCAGAGAACAAAATGTTTTTAAATACTGAGGAATAGCAGTGTTTTTCTCAGTGTTTTATGAACAACTTCAAGAATAGTTTAAATGCAATGAGACTGAGATGAATTATTTAGTATTTTGTACAGATTCGAGAGGTTCCTTAAATCACTATTTTTAAAATTAAAGGCTATATTGTTAATAAATTATGTCAGTTTTTCTCTTATAAAATATAATATACTCTTCAGGGTAGTTATTTTTCACTCTATACGGAATTCAAGCCATGCATATTAAGGTACATGGCTAGCTGATGCCTACAAAAGTAATATATTCTCCACTGCCAACTGTAATACCAAGAAAGCAGGAATTTCCAAGACTTGTGACAAATCAATCATTTCTATGATAGATTCTACTGTTAGGACACATTTTAATTGAAATACTGCTTTAGAATTTGACCTTTGTTAATGAAGTAAACAAAATCCAATAAAAATAATAGTGGCAGGATAGATTACAAAATAAAAAGTTTACATACATTTAAAATCAGAATACATCAAAATGCCAAAAAGTAAAAAATCCATTCTAAATATTAGAACTATTTATTCATATTAGATCTCTACATGTAGATGATTTGTTACCTAATATTCTTTTTTCTATTTATTCAAAATGGATTTCAATTCATTATAAGAAACTTTTCCACACCTATTAGCAGTTATTATAACAGTCAGTTGAAATCAATACAATGTAATTTTCACTTCCTCTTTCTGTATCTGTTTTTATCCTTCTTTGTTTTAATTTTCTATGGTTTTTTAATGTCATATCTTATAATTTGAGAACTTTTTCTTTTCATTTCTCTATTATATTCAATATAATTGGTCATAGATCCAGCAAAATTTACACTTACCTAACTCTGCTGTGTCTGCTTTTCAATATACAACGAAAACACTATTTTTCAAGCAATGATTTCCTACAACATTAATGTTCTCCAGTGGCCAATTAGTTGTGAGGTTGATTCTGCTAATACACTTTCTATGAAGAGTGGCTTGAATAGTTATTTTAATTGTAATGATGCCTACTTAATAAAAATTCAGTAGTAGCTAACACAATTCAAGAGCTTACAGGTGAACACATGATGAAGGACTGTCCACGAGGACATGCTGAAGAAATGAGTTTCTCCGGCAGTCAGGTCAAAGTAAGACAGTGCGCTAATAGACACATCACTACCACTCTCCATTGACAGCTAGTAACTGACCACAGTTTTTGAAGTAATGGAATAAGTGTGCCTGATGCATAATGAATAATTAATAAAATAGCAGGTAGTACTTAAGTCTGGAGAATGTGAAAAGGATATTCCAGGCTGCAGGGAGAGCTGTAGAACAGCAGCCACCAGGGCACTTGCAAAGATATCTCATATGTATGAACACTAGTATGGCTAGGAGGGACCTGAACAGCTAGGTCCCTTACAGAACAATGATGTTAATTTTACAATCACATCTTTTAAATCCTAGGATAATGGAAGTCTTAGTAATTAAAACTGCTCCAGAAGTTCCAAAAAATATATCCACAGTAGCTGGGTTGCTATATGTGAAAATGAAGTTATGGATTCTGAAAGCTTAAGAAAATATGCTAATATGATTTGTAAACAGCACATGTCTAAAAGGCTGCAGATGCAGATCCCAAAAATATAATATACTCCATGCTCATTTGAGGCCCACAATGAGTTTTAGAGTCCCACAAGGATCAGTGCTAGACCCAGTATTGTTTAATAACTTTATTGATGATATGGATGGGGNTCTGTCCACAGGCAGGAAGTTCTGTAAATAACTTGTCCTCTCATTCTAGGCTGTCCCATTATCACTCTCTAAGAGATGAGACAATAAATATTTGGGGATGTCAGTCAGAAGTGTTACAGAAGAAACATAACAGGTGACATCACTGTTGCAAATGTTCTCCATAGTGAAGCTCTCACAAACAGAGTTATGAAAATCTTATATTCAACACTTCAGTTCTCTCATCTTTCTAGTTTTTTCACCGAAACAACAGGATTCTGTTTACTATGTGAATTCCAGAGCAAGTTGATTAACCTTAAAAATTGTTACATGGGATTACAAACACAATATATATATATAAGCTTTATTTTCTCTCTCTTACAGGTAATTATTTGCTACAACATATAGAAATGAAATATTTAATTTTGTTTTCTGAATCACCAATTTCAAAACTGAGATGAGAAATAGAGCTCCTTGAGTTTATTGCAAATTAGTGAGGCCTGAGAATGAAAAAAATATTTCCTCTTGAGACAGAGATATACAGATGTGAAAGCACAAGTCACAATCTAATTCCTAATTATATTATAGAACTGACTACTGTTACAATTTCTGAAAGATCTCTATTAATTCTTGAAAATGTCTGTTGCCTTTGTTAAGAAAGTGAAAAAAATCATCTTTATATCTTGCAACAACTGTCTTGCTGTCAACTTGAACATGGATATGTGGTGGTCGAATTAGCTTGATCATTATTTCCTGCTTCTGGGGAGAATTGATCACTGGGTTTACAAAAACTTCATTAATATTTGAATAATTCAGCAGTCTTTATTAAATTAGAACTATTATATCTTCTGCCTTTGCCATTCATTGAGACAGTTCTACCACGACTAACACACATGACTGGTTCTTATCAACTTGATTTTATTCTCTTCAAGGTGTTTACAAACTGAATGCTTCTCAGTTTTCTTTGGAGCTTTTCTTGTTAGCAAAATGCAGCTTATAGGCCTGTGATTCCCTGTGGTCTCTCTACCTTTATGAGGTAGTAATTTAACTTTTCCCATCTTCGCTCTTCTGGGAGCTTCTCTTTGTCCTGTAAAACCTCTCAGAGATAATCGCTATTGGCCCAGTCATTATTTCAGTTAAAGTTTTATTTATTATAAAAAGAGTGTCATGAAGCTCTGCCTATGTAAAACGTAACTTATATAACATTTAACTTCGCAGTTCTTTATTTTACTTAGTTACTCTTGTTAAAAAACCCTGTGTTCTGAGGCAGAATATATTTGCATCTCCTATGGTAATGAATGCTGTAGAAAACAGTCCATTGGAAATCCAGTAACCTGATTTATACTTTGCCATCTGTGTACACTATATGATCCTGGGTTTTTTAGACAGCTTTGTTAAGGTATTGGTTCATGATGATATACTACTTATTCACTAACAGCATGATAAGTAATCTTGACTCTGCAAGACCTGTCAAAGATGACTGGTTTGGCTTTGAGGGATATTTGGGTGGTGTTTTTGTGTGTGTTTGGGGCGGTGGGGTTGCCCCCTGCAGCAGCTGCTGCAGAAAACATTATGCAGCTTACCAAAGCATAGTAACTCTCTATATTCTGCTGATGTGGGCAAGCTGGGGGGGGAAAAGATGCAGACTTTGTAGAGTACAGTCAACAAGCACTTAAAAATAAGGAGAATATCATACTACAAGTAATATTGCCCACAATTATAATTAACACTCACATAAACAGAAAGTAGAACCTTCGTATATATGCTGACAGTTATATTGTGAATTATGATGTGGTTGTATAAGGATAGCTAAATGAATATTGGGCTTTTTTCACTTCTATGTCTTATTGTTTATACAATTCTTAAGGCTTTCTAGTTTTCAGTCATCTGGAATAAAGTGTTTGAAAGATTTTATTTCAGGCTTACTTTCTCCTTTCTTTTCATTGTTCTCTAATTGCAGTTATAGTATCATCAGCACAGAAAACAAAAAATGTGTTTTAGGGATTTTTTCAAAAGATCTTTGTACCAAATTACTGAATTTTCTTTTGGTGCTGAATCTTTAAGGTTGTTTTGTCTCCACTTTTTTTCTAATAAATATTTCAAAATTGCCAGGATAGATATTAGAAAGTTTTGTTCATATGAATTGCTAATGTTGATATTGTTGTCTTTCAAGGCTCTTCAAAGCTACCCAAACAGACCTTGGGATGCATTACAATGAAAGTAATGGTAAGACTGAGGAGAATTGTATGGAGGAGAATATTAAAACATCATAGCTTTGACCAAATTCCTTCAGGGCAGCATGCCTTAATTCATAACTATTGAGCAAGCACAGATGTAGCAAAGGAGATTGTTAGAGACAGGAAAATTTGGAAATTGAATCTCACAAAGCTTTGCATGTATGGATGTCAGACTATAAAAGCAAAGACAGTTTAAGCACATCTTATTGCAATAGTGTCTTTCTAACTTGCTGTGAGCCAGTACAGACTGTAATAAAGGAAGAAAGGTCAAAGAGAGATCAGCCCTATACTGACTCTAATGTGAAAAACACGAATCTTTGTGAGAATTCAAGCTTTTGACTCTCTCTGTTCCTCACATGTTAGATCATCTGGAAGGAACAGAATAAATAACCGACACGGAAAGGTTAATAATAGGTTTCAAAAGCCCATCAAGTAAAAATCAAATGTCAAACAAAGTAGACATGAAAAACAAAGATAAAGGCAAGCATATTTAGGAACGGGTGCAATAATAGTGTATTATTGAAGATGATTCAGATGCTAACTTGACTGCTATCTGAAATGTATATGTTCACTGTAGAGTTGTTTAATCATTCAAAGGACTATTAAAATAAAGAAATTGATATTAATGTATTAATCTATGCCAAGTAACATAGTGGTCCATGATAGCATAATGAAAGAACCTCTAGAAGAGTCACATGGAAAAGCGCACAGCACAATACAACTAACTGATGGACACTTAAATGAGAAAGAGTCTTTTTGACACTCTGATGACAAAAATTGGCACTATGCCTGGTATATTGATAAAGCTGAATCTATCTATGGGGAACTTGATCTTGAATAAAAAAAATTTAATTCTACTAAGCAGTCTATGGGTCTTAACAGCCATCTACATATTTTATTAATAAATAAAAGTATCAGAAACATGGAATAAACACAGCAATCTATGTCAGTATGGTCAAAATATTACAGAAATATCCAAAATAAACATTAAAGGTACCACATTATCAGTTTTAATGCAATGAATATACACAGAGGTCCAACACTTATCACAGTACCTTAGTCGTAGATGTCATTTGCAGTTCTGAATTTCATGGTAAACAGTATTGGCAGTTTTGAAATCCATTGAAATATCAGTTTCAATTTTAAGAAATTGAATTAAAATGTTCTTTCTGGGAATAGATATGCATTTAACATGTTTTTCATAATGAAAACAAAAAGAAACAGAACATGTTCTACTGCTTTTTTCTGAATTGTGAATAGTCATGTCTTTTTCTGCTTCGAAATAAAACAAGTGCTCTTTATGTCTTCTCAGGCCACTGAGTATCTCTTAAGCAAATAAGGTGGGACTGTCTGCCATCTAAAGATTTTTAAAAGGCAGTGCTGTTGATTTTATGATCGAGTGAGGAATGGAAAAGAAAAATGGAGCAAAGAAAGGAGTGAACACCAAGGAAATTAAGAACTACAGGGATTCAAGTAGTTGTGGAAGACTGTTGTGAGACCCAGTTGTGGTCAGACACACCTATAGGTAGCACTGTATCTGCCACAATAACACAGTAAGTTGTAAGTGCATGAGTGCAAGGACACAGGTTCTTAAAAGAAAGGTGTAAGAAAAGCATTCAAGGCATTGCAAGTATATGCCCTTAATCTGGAAGCTTGTTGTAGGAAGAAAAGCATTCAAGGCATTTCAAGTATATGCCCTTAATCTGGAAGCTTGTTGTAGGAAACACTGAGTGGTTCTGCACAATACGGCCAGTTTCAGTTCTGGCCTTGGATTGAACCTGATGTTTTTCCCTGCAATGTTCCCTTGGGGTGCGTTACATAACAAGTGAATACCTGCACAAGAAGTGGGGTCACTAACAGGACACTTGATTTTGGGGCTACTGACCTTGTTCAACCCCGCCAACAACCACTGAATCAGGACCCAGGCAGGCACAATGGCAAAACCATGCTCACTGTTACCTCATGCCAATGAAGGGACCCTGAGAGTGAACAGAGTGAGATTCCACAACCACAAAGAGGCCCAGGACCCTGAAGACCAATGAGATACTGCTGGATCAGGATGCACAGTGGCTGCTATTTTCTGCTTGCAGTACTTTGCTCCTTCTCTCCTCCCTCTCCTAGTCTTTCTCTCTGCACCCTTATGCACTTAATGTTGCAAAATAAAGTTAGTGTTGTTGAACTGGTATTTGCTCTTGTTTGCACCGTTATTTGGGCAGAGGACTTTAACATTGAATTATAGCAAGAGGAACCCAGACAGTCAAAATCCGTATCATCTTGTGCAGCAGGAACATAAACATTGTCCCCAAAGAGATCAACACAGGAGCTCAGAATGAACAACAAGGCCAGCACACATTCACTTGAGGTTTTGGGGTTATTTTTTCACCAGAAAGATAGCTTCCAATGTATTAATTTTTATCTATTTCTTTCCAAAAGTTTGTTTCTTGCTTTCTAAAACACAATATAAACAAAATTCCCTGTGTGGACAATCTTATATTTAACCTTTAGAATGCAATCTCTCTCTTTGTAATAATTACCCCTAATTTTTTTTCCAATGATGGAATGTTTAACAAATCTTCATTTATTTTTCACAGATAAATAAGGGAATGTAGCCCTGCAAAGAATACTTACTATACTATTCTCTTGTGCAAATTAATTTACAAGAAAGTATCAAAGCTATTATTCCAACTTGTACCACCCTTATAACTCTACCACTGGGGGTTTTTTATAGATATTTTAAAATAATCACAGAATCACAGA
>WEKX01000484.1:0-19505 GCA_013390025.1 Pitta sordida
GCCAGCACTGCGCCCCCCCGGAGCTCGGGCCGCGGCTCCGCTCCGGCTTTGTGGCGCATCGCAGCAAATCTTGGGGAGCCGTCGGCCGGTGGAGGTGACCACGCCTTTCTTCAGCGCGCTCTCTGTCGAGAGAACTCTGAGCTACCCCTTCAATGCACCGGGCATTTCTTATTCCAGGTTTAACGTTTCCACTGACGTTTTGTAATCCCACTCGTTTTATTGCAAATTACAGCTAGAAGGCTCTTCCCTGGAAAGAGTTTCTGCCCTATAAAGGAAATTTTGCTATTGCAAGATTTCTGCAGGCAGTTACTTGGCTGTTCTCAGAGGGAAGGCCTGATGTGCAGTGTGGCACTGTTCTGTGCTGGGGGACATGAACTGCACTGGCTCAGAAAGAGATTATCCATTACCTTTAATATGCATAATCGCTTGATTCAAGAATTTGGTGTTGTCTCCCAACACTTGCACTAAGGGCCTCTTGGTTGTAGGGTTGTTACTTACTGACAGTCAAGTGCAGATGAGGTGTTCCATACAGAAACACTGTTGGTACATCACACATGGCTGGGGTTTCCATATTCATGAAGTTTGCAAGACAGAAGGCAACCACATACAAATACACTGCACACCCCTCAGGTATAACACACTCCACGTGGAATGGCAAATTTCCCCACTGTGACTCCTGGAAGCCCTTGCCCTGTGCCTAGTCATGCTCACTCCTCCCGCAGCTAGCAGGTAACCAGCTACTCCCACCCTTCTCGTGCCTCTGCACCGTGTTCCCTTCACCCCATCACCCATGGTAACCACTCGAGGACTCCTTATCTCTGTGATGATCTCTTGAAATGTCTTTTGTCTCCAACAGCTAATCGCCCTGCCCCTCACCTGCTGAGATCAGCTGCCTTCCTCTCGGGGAAAAAGAATAAAAAATGAACTCTGTGAATAATAGAGAGCTTTCAAGTTCAAAAATAAAGAAATAAAAGGAAGGAGGGAGGGAGAATTGCATGCTTCTTTTGATTAATTCCCTTTCCTCCCACCCCCAAAGGCCGTGCGGTAAATGAAATGAAGTACAGTCCTGACAGACACAAACCTTGACTGTCTGTTTATAGATGGTGTGAGTGCCAATATTCCAGAGGGACTGTGCAAAACGAATCTGTCAGTGAATGGGAGCACATGTTGCAGAGTGTGAAGGTACATGCTGCACATTAAAAGCAAATCCTTCAGAAAGTGCAGAATACCCTAAATCTACATCTGCCACACTAGTTATTTCTCTTACATTCTTAAAATTCATCCTGAATTTTATTTTCCACATTTTGGAAGTGTTAGATCTGCAAACCAGTACTATAACTGCAGCTGTTATGAAGCTGAGCTCTGAATAAGTATGTAGCTGAATGTTGGCTGGAATTTTGATTTTTACCTCTGAATCTTTTTTTCATCTTTTGGAAGCTGCCCAGTTTGAGAAAAGCATCACTTCTGCCTACCACTACCATGATCACTGGTATCACCACATTTTAGGGTGATGTGAAGATGTTATTTTTTCATTCCTGACTCACCCCAGCTCCACCACCACCTCTTCCTGATCACATCCACTCAGTACCTCAGCACCAACTCCCTGTAAGCTGCTTTTGCTTCTATATTGCCATTACTTCGGCCTAAAGGGCTACATTCAATGCCGCTGATGCCCCAGCCAAGGGAAATGATTTCAAGGAGCAGAAAGAATCCTAACATTTGCCTGACAAATTACCTTCTCTTCTTTCTGACAAAGAAAGCAAACTCGAGGAGGGTGTGTGATGTACAGCAATTTGCAGTGTAAATTTTGAGTAAGGTCTTTGACCATGCCAGAATGCAGTCATCTGTATTACTAGGGAAATGCAAAACAAAAGAAACATGGTCAGCTATGAGACATGGTTTACTCTCTGCTAATAACCCTATTGATTGATTTTTTTTTCGTAATAAGTTATAGCTACATTATATACGGTTGCCTGCATTGGACTCCAGTTTGATTTTCAAAGAGCCATTTCTCCGATGTGAGATTTTTATAAAAGCTTTCCTCACAGCAAAAGCTACACACTTTCCATCACCCTAATAGAACAGTGTCACAAGTTTGTATCTACAGTTCAACAACAAATTAAAACTTTTTTTTTTTATCTGCACACCCATGAAGACAAGTCGGAGCACGGCAAAAGGCAAACCTCTTCACTGCTAAAAGCTACGAAACAGGCTAGTTTGTGTCCTCTGATCCCATTTTTAGAGGTGGAGGAGAAGAACACTGAGTATTTCTTCTCTGCTCCTACAGATCAAGAGAGCTGAAAGTTGGCACCTTTCTCTGATTGGACTTTGCCAATAGAAATAGAACAAAATATTTTAGCCCAGCACTCCTAACTCCCAGCTCTTCCTACAGGACTTTGTCTGAAAAATGTATTTCCTCAGAAAACAGTTCAACTCTTTCCCATCTTTCACCTGAAAAATGTATTTCCTCAGAAAACTGTTCAACTCTTTCCCATCCTTCAGCTGGAGCTAACACAAGCCAAAGGCACATGAGCACAAGTTTGCTAGGTTTGGTTTGTGTCCCTGCAGATTATTCAAAGTCCTGACATGAAAAAAACCTCAAAAAAAGGGGGAAAAATAAAAGAAGAGGAAAAAAAAAAAAAAAGAAACCTACCACCCTCCTTCCACGTTATGGATTCCAAATCTTGGCTCGGGTATCAATTAAAAAGTATGAAAAAAGCCACATGGAAGGAAGTGCTGGAAAATATTCTTTTCCCTGACTTCTCAAAATCAAGGTCCCTAGTGCTTACTGGGGTTTTTTTATATTACATTTTTATATTATTGCGTTTTCTCCTCAGATGTACATTGCAAGCACACAGACTTCCCTGGCCCCTGCATTTCCACAGAGCCAAAAGCCCTTCATAATTATGCTGTCACTTTGTTTCCTTCAAGACATTCAGAGTGATCAACACCTTGACCAGGCAGCTCGCTTTGAGACAAAGCCTTGGTTTCCTTTGTTCTCCAGCAACACCAGGAAAGCACACATGGATCGCTCCAAAGTGCTACTGGCAGCCAGGGAAGGCGGATTCTCTGCGACAGCTACTGACAGGGTGAGCATCCTGTCTGTGTGACAAAGCCTGTTGATACTTACTGACATCCTCTCCTACACACACCAGGGTCTTGAAGGAAAGCCACCTAGTTCATGCTGAAGAGTTGCTCTTCTGACCAGGCCCCCCTGCACTGAAGCATTATTTGCACACGCAGCAAGTTTAGATGAATATTAAGAAATACAGGCATGTAAAATTCTTTGTGCTGCCCAGGTCACATAGTGTCAGGTTCACGCCAGCATTCAGAACTGTGTTTTTCAGATCGACAAACATCTTCCACAAAGAGGTTTCATGACAGTGAGAAAGATCGTGCAGAATCATGATGAAAGCTGTGGGAATGTTTCCTGCCCTGGGTGCCCACAGACCTAACTCACATGCTGCTCAAGTACAGGAACTGATGTTCTTGTTTGCTCTCAAATCTACTCTTCAAGGAAACACAGAGATAACTGTGCTGTCAGAGATGGATCACCAACCCCCAGGAAAAGGTCATGCATGTAGTTGTGGGAATAACTCTTTGGGGACAGCACAAAATTAGAAAAAGAAAGTGACTTGATCCATGTGAAATGTGATCAATGTTTTTTTGGTTGAGAAGAAAAAGGGATATCTCTGTATGTATATTACATATGAGGAAAAAATTGCATTCAGATGCAACAATTCCAACAAGCATGACAGCAATCCCCAAGACTACTGCAAGGGACAGCTTACTTCCCCTCTCCTCACCTCAGGTTTTGTGATAGACCTCTGGATATAAAATTAAGAGAGGCGGAGGGGAAGTGGAGGAAGAAAGAAGGAAAGAAGTGTCCTAATGAGTTTGCAATATTCAATCTGGCACTGTTCCTTCAGGATATTGTCAGATGCACACTGGACAGCTAAGATAGCCCACAGACACCAAAGCTAGAGGATGGGAGCATGGGCAATATGTGAGTTGATAAGAAAAGCAGGCCGCTCAAGAAAAGAATGAACACAAGAATTTGAAATTAAAACATACTAAACACCACACATTGAGGAGCACACAGTTCATCTGATAACTTCCACCTTCAGAGATCAAACTATACCACAAAAACCAAAAAAGTAGTTACAAATAGAAATCTAATCTAGCAGCCCTTTACTTTTGACCTGGGATCTGAAGCTATACTTTTCTGGCACACTTTTACTTCTGTTCAAAAACTGAAATACAACTACAAAAGCTACCTCTACAGCAGTACATGTAGTACTTACTTGTGTCCCTGGCAAGTCTACCTAACGTAGTAAGGATTTTCCAGATTAAAAATACATATTGCAGATTTGAAGTGTTAAAGGTGACTCAAGCAACTACCATCTTCCATATTAAAAAATAGTCCCTTTAGGTGATTTTTTTTGGATTCGGGGTTTTTTTATGGATCCAGGACAGATTTGCAAGTCATTTTCTTACTGTAGTGAACTACAGTCTATAATGCAACAGAGGACTCCCCACGTTGATGATGTTGCAGAAAGTACCCTGTGCATGGTGGGAGAAAGTGCAGAGCCATCTTCCCTCTTGAGGGAACAGAATATTAGCTCAGAGAAACAGAAACTTATTTTAAGCATCCATTTGGATTGGGAGAAGACAAACAAATTTCCAGGACGGCCATTTCCCTTTTGCACACTGAGGATGTTAGGGATTGCATGGAGTGTATCACCAGTTTAAGGGAATAATGGGAGCAGAAGGAATCTATAAGTGAAGTGTTCAGAATTTCAAGATGAACGAGTGAGAACTAGAAGATAATAGAAGCAAAAATAATTTTCTTTTAAGCCCATTTCCTAATTTGTAATGCTCTACTTACTGTAAGCAGATAGGAAAATACGAGGGCTCTAATTCTCCCCAGACTTTCCCAGGATGCATGAGGCCAAGGGAGGCACATGGTGAGATATAACCTGTGCTTCCTAATCCAAAGCCCAGATTTAGGGCATTCTGTGTACAACTGAATTGGACACACATACCTGTCCCAAAACACTGGCTAGGTAACTGCATCACCTCCATGCAATTGCAACAAGGCATATTTACTAAATAAACTTGCAAATATATAGAATGTTTCTGAGCTCCAGGACATGCAGAATCACAGTTTACGTCACTACAAGCAAGCTGCAGGACAGTTTTGCTTAGCAACATTCTACGTGTGAAGTCACACATCCAAGAAACGTTTCAGGATGCCGGGACTGTCTCACCTCTGCTCAAGTCTGTTAGAGAAGAGGGTTGATGTTCCTTTCAAAGGAGCCACAGAGCTGCCCTTTGTGTCACAGGACCAACAAAAGGAGTCAGCTACAGATCAGTTTCTCCCCCCGGAGGCTTAGACTACTTGGAGCCCACAGCCAGATATTTTTCACAACAGGGTTTAAAAAAATTCTGTACATCATGCTTAGCAGTGTCAGCAGGCTGCCAAAGTTTGTCAGCTATAGCTTGTGAGCATCCAGCTTTCTTTAGGTTTGAATCAAAGCCATCTTTTACATATGTAAAAGCATTAGGGTAAATACGTATAATGTTTGCACTCCCTGTGCAAAATGGCTTGTGGTTGGTTTTCTCTGATGCAAAAACCTCTGACAGTGTTTTAATTAGAATGCTTTAACATGGTATTTTTATGATCTAATGGTTTCATTGTCACCACTCAGTATACCAGTGACACTGCTTATGTTTACCAGTCAGTTGTAAATGGATGACATGCTGGGCCAAAGCAAGAGCTCTCTTGTCAGTCACCTCCTTCATACTTGTGCTGCAGCACTCAGTGAGCTCACAAGCCAGCCATCCTGAGCTCCGACTACAAAACCTGAGAGATTCAGAAAATAATCCCAGTTTGGGTCAATAATATCGAAGACCGACTAGCTCTGAAACTCAGCTCACTTGGGGAAGAATTTGCCCTTCTGTTCCTCTGAAAGCCCTTGTCCTCCCCACTAACCCTTTCAAAGTAGATTGTGTATTATTCATCTCTCTCCGGCAGAGTCTTTTCCCTTCATATCTTAGGAAAGCAGTTGTTGAAGACAGGCACAAAAAATTTTTATGATTATCACAGTAGACGCAAAGTCACATGTGCCACAATAGCACTCAGATATCTATCAATTTCTGTCAGGGGCCACACCACCAGCAGAACCAACAGAAATTTTAATGGAGAAATAGGTCTGCAGGTAGCCAGGGGAACCCACAGCACCACTGATCAGACATACTTCAAGAGAGCAGCAGCTGCAAGGGGCTAGCAACACCCTGGAAGATGCAGATGTGAAAAGAGACATTGTTTGGGACACGGCTGAAGACATGCTCAGAAGGATATGCTGAAGTGGGGCACATCTGAGGGACCCTCGCTGAGGTAGGGACAACCCTGAGGGACCACAGCCAAGCACCACTGCGGCAGTGACATCCTAGAGGGACTGCAGCTTGCAGATCCCCATGGCAGGGCAGGGGCACTCCCACAGGACTGAAGGTAACACCCAGCAAAAACAAAGGATGAGGAGGATGAAGAGTGTTGATTGAAATTGACCCTAGGGGAGGGAGAGAAACAAGGCTTCCCTAAATGTGTTTCTTTGTTTGTTTTCTTTCTTCTCAACCCTCAAATCAATAATTAAAACTCTGAGTTAATTGGCAGTAAATTCTGTCACATACAAACTCCTCAAGTCAAGACAGTTTTGCAGGTGAGGATGCACACACTGCTATCACCCCTAGCAACAGGACCGTACAGAGCGCTCATAGTTTGGTCACTCTCATTATGTCCCAGATGTGATAATGCATGCCACGGACAAAATTGAAAATTGAACTGCAAATTGAAAATATTGAGAGCCATTTAGCACCATTACATCTATTTCTAATGGCAGTGTTTAAAGTGTTTTTATCTCATAAACTGGTTTCTAATTTCAGAAAAAAATGATTACTCATCTGAGCCTTTCAGATGCATATCAGCTAGCAAGTAATTGAAGACAAAGTGTTTTTCTGTAATAAACCTTCGTAATAAAACATCAGAGGAAAATCCTAAAGTTCAACTCAATGCATCACACTAATCTGCAGAATGGGATTTTCTTGCCACTAATCTTGTTAGAGCTAGGGCACTGTGCAAATATATCCAAACACATAATTACCGAAGAGATATTAAAAGGATCGATTTATTTCAATAAAAAATGCAAACTTTGAGAAGAATTCATTCATAGTCAAAATCCAGCCACGCCATAAATAATAGTAATGAACTGAGAAAAAGGAATAGATGAACAAGTACTGACATGATGTCTTATGTTTATTGCTGTTAAGGAGGAACAGACAATTACTCTATTTGAAATATAATTCTCGCAAGGGAAATGCTAGAGAGTGAGAGAAAGACTTGTTAAAAATATGTATGTACATATATATACACATTTTAAAAAGGCATTAGGATGAAAACAAATTTAATTCAGTCCTAAAGAGGCCATATTACCATCTTCATCACCCTTAAGCTGTGTTTACATTAGCAAACAGTGCTGTGCAACAGGAGCATGAAACAGCTGTTGCCAAGATGCTGCCAGCACAAAAACTACACATTTATTTGGGGCGTACTGCCAGCTAGCTCCAGGGTGGTCCTGCAGACTGACTGCCTGGCAGTGAGTGGGGTACCCCAGGTACAGGGCTGGAAGACCTCTCTAGTTTTGTCCCAAGGGAACTCACGAGTGCATTCTCCAGAGGAGAGCTCTGTAACGTGGATCAAAATGTATTGATTGAGTGTGTGGCAGCAAACATGAAACGTTCTTCAAAAACAGCCTCCTTGACTCACACTAAAGGGCTTCCTGGAGTGGAAGCACTCAGAACACTGTAGATGGTTCACTCTAGGATTGAATAGCTAGACACAGCAGAAATATAAGTGCAACATTCACCCACATGGCCTAAATGACCCAATGACAATGAGGGGTGCCTAAAATAGACTTTCAGTAACAATGGGCTGGGATAGCCATCAAGATAGTGTATAAAAACATGCTTTTCCTTATGCTTGCAAGCTTCTGCCATTTGTTAAGAGGATAAAACACTTGGTTTGGTATTTTGGAATTACTGCATAATAGGGCTATTCAGTTACACTTGGAGTTAACCAGGCTGCTTCAGGAGACACTTGCAAAACTTTTCTATAGGCTTCCAATGCAGGCTGAAACAAATTCCACCAACACCTGCTCCTTAATCTCACTGGCATTTCACAGAATCACATAATCATTTAGGTCATCAACTAGCGGCAAAACTATGCAAGATACCTAAGGGGAAAGAAGCATTTCCTCATTGTTGTCTACCTGTCACCTGCCAGGTTTATGCACTGCCGCCACCTCTCCTGGAGGAGGATCCCTAACTTATTCACTCATTCTTTACCTGAAAGCTGCTCCTGTCCATTATTAGGGACAGTCACTACTTTTTTTGCCGTCCTTTTTGAGGTTCTGCAGTACAAGCCTCTAGATTTGTGGCAGACTTCAGCAGCTGGGAAGGAAGAAAGTTCAGATATAAAAGATCAGCCTGTGTTTTGTTGAATCACAGTCAAGTTATTAAAAATCACCATTTCCTTTCAATAGTCTTATGTGGGAAAATGCTGGCAAGGCACCAAAACCTCATCTACATGAGCAGCTTTGGCTTTTACTCCTTTTAAAAAGAGTGATTCATGGCAGCACACACACCATAGTATTTCTTACCTTGCAAGTAAGCTCTCAGAGCACACGGAAGAGGTAGCTATGCACTAGTTACACATCCCTTGCTCCTTCCAGCAGACATCTGCCTCTTCTAGACTTCTTCCTCTTCTTCTTGTGGCCAAGCACACCAAACAGCAGAATGCAGGATCCATCAGGCTGCATGCCATTCCCTGCTACTTCCCAACTGCATAAACCTGCCTAGCAACCTGTGCAAATACCTATAAAACAAAGCTCCTTCAGCAGCTAATGACTGTTAGTAGGTTCCTGGATGTTTCTTAGAACAATTTTACAACTGAAGCCAGTACAGTTTGAAATATGGCCTCTCTGCACAAATATGACTATCACCAAAACCTCTGCTTTCTTCTAATCCCTGTCTCTAAAGAGCCTCTGGAAGGCCAATTACTACTGGCAACAAGCCAAATAAATGTTGTAATTTTTGTTCTTTCTGTAAGTATATCAAAGCAAGATAGGAAGTTTCTGTTTTCATTCTACTCTATACTAAATTTGATGAGCTGGGCATGTCTAGCTTCTCTGTTCAAACATAATTTCTAATATACGTAATTGCAAATCTTAATCACTTCTCAGGCCCAACAAAATAAGGATTACCTTCATTCAGAGGTAATATGTAGCCATCTGCATCATGCAGTGTTCAAAGTGTGCATTCTTTTTTTTTTTTCTTCCCCACCCTAGGTGCCCCAGTTCTTATTGAAAATGCCAAGGAAAGAGCCAAATTAAATAGTACAAGCAATACTGAGAAAAAGCAACTAAGCTGCCTTAAAACTCCCAGTCACTGGACACAGGCATTTTGGAAGAAAAAAAAATAGGGAAGCAGATGCCAAAATAAATAAATTTGTTAAGAAGTCACCTGAAATTTTATTGCCAGGAAGTTACCTAATCATCTTATCTCCCTCTAGAACCTTAGAACAACAGGTATCCTGATACTACATCATGGGTTGACAACATCGATGGGTTGAAATCTTTAAAACATCCTTTCAGATGCTTATCAAGGACTGAGATTGACTGCTGCCTTCAACCTTTCCTTTAGATCATTGCCTGCAACGGAAGGGAATAAAGCAGGCTCTTCATCTCCAGAGCAAGCCCTGAATGCATGGTCTCATCAGGAGTGCAGTTCGGCGAGTGACGAATTTGCCACCAGATGTCACCCACAGGCCATTACACCTACTGAGATTCGACCGAGCCTCCGGATTCGATGGAGACGGGGCTGGGATGGTAACAGCACTGTTTGTACCCCTACAGTACCACGAGGTCACTCCTTTCTACCCCAGTGAATTAACCGAGTCTAAAAAAAAGAGGATTCTTTGCAATCTACTGGCATTACTGCGTATTCCAAGTTTACTTACATGGCACACGGGCTAATTAACACAGAGAGAGACAGAGGGAGAGAGAGCGAGCGAGCTCGCATCAGTCACAAACCGAAACTCAGAATCTCTGATTAAGGATTTTAACACCAGTGGAAATGTGTCAGTATACATAAAATTCTGCTCTTAACGCCTTCTCCTCCTTGATTAATGAGACACGGCAGCAAGCACTGCTGCGGTCACAGCTATCAGTTACCAGCCGTTTGTCCTGCAACACTTTCCGCACATGGGCCCACGTAAAAATTGCCTTACACACCTTTTATCAGTCTTTACTCACCAAATGAGTTTATCCCCTCTCCCGTCTGTGGCTACTGCGGTCTCTGCTAATAGTAGTATCTGAACTGCCAACTCCACTGCAAGTATGTCATCACTGTTCAGAAAGCAGGAGAGCCCCGTGGCGGTGAATACATCACACTCAAAAACCACAGCCTGATGTTTCTGAGTGAAATGCATTGGGAAAAAACAGTTGCTGACAACAGTTCCTGCTAATTCCAAGCTAGGGGAGAAACACTGTATTTAACTTAAGATTTCTACTTCCCTCCCTGAAAAATAAAAGAAACTTTCAAACTGCAGTAAGTCTTCATAACCAAAATCCTTTGAATGCTGAAGTACATTGCATGAGCCAAAAGCCAAATCATGTGATTGTTGATATTTTTCCTGAAGGCCTATACGTATTTCCCTGTTCACAGAACTCGATCACTTTGCAGAATTTATCTCATCAAACACTTAGGGAGAAAAGTTATCTTTGCAAGCTATCAAGCTAGATAACATAGATATCAAGATAGATAATGGAATGCAAGAAACAGTAAGCAATTAAAAAAGAAATAAAACCATCTTGTGGCAAGCGAATATAAAAAAATTGCCTGCCACAATGAAGGCAAAACAAGGAAAAAATAGCAGAATAAAAAAAATGGTGAAGTTCATCACCTGAAATGCGTTATTTAGCTGCTTATGTAATTCATGGTCTTGTAAGTGTCTCAACACTGAGCTTCAAACACAAGCATGCATTAGAGGAAACTACTAACAATAATGTGTCATTACTTACCCATCTTTAGTCGACATTTTAATAACTGTGCCTCTTTAAAGCAAATTTGTCAGAAGTATGTAACATTTATCCAAAATAACTAGGAATTAAAGAAAAATCAGTATTTCAAGCAAGTATTCTGCTCCTCCCAATCTTCATGTACAGTAGTAAAACCTGTCAAGTTCACTTGATTTTGTTTGACGAGATTAAGAAACCAGTCACAAACAATAAAAAAAAAATAAAATTATTGCAGCAGGTGATGCTTAAAGACTCACACATGAACACACTGCAGCCCCCAGTAATGTCATGCTGGCAAAGAAGCTGCACTTGCACATTACATGCAGGATTAGGTCTTCACATTTAATAAAGTACACAGAGAGTGTAAAGGCACAATACTCTGAAATGGTAAAGTCTTACTGCTGCAATCACCTTTGCATATTTTCTAACACTAGGATTTCTTTTGTCACCACTTACTGACTGCATCACTCTCCAGGAGGAATTTACTCCATACACTCCATCCCCACCTGCAGACCTCTCTTTCAACCATTATGTAATTATGTAATATTACATCAGTTTTCAGCTACAGGCCACAAAAAAGTATATTTGGACTCTCTTATTTCAACTGCCAAAAAAAGTTAGCAAGCACTTTTCAGATAAAATAAAATTCATACTGCGTATTTGAAAAATATAAAATCCATGCTGGCAAGGTTTACTACATTAAGGAAGCTTCCTACATCCTCTTCTGAAAAAACCACAGCCAAGCATCTGTTCAAACAAGGAAGCAGCAGACAGACCGAAGCTTCCTACACAGCTGGAAGGAACAGCCTGAGCACTGTTCAGGGTCCAATGTGCTGTTAGCAGGTTGATGAAATAACGTGTAGTTAAGCACTGTTGAATATTTAGACCACAGACACAAGTCAGAATTTGTTTAATGCTCTCTGTAATGTCTTATGATTTTCTTCTTGTGCACAAGCAGAATAAGCACAGTCAAAGCAATACAGCAAAACATGCAGTAATGTAATTGGCCTGCACAGTCACAGAGGTCCTGCTCATGTAATTTTACTTTCTTCTTGAGACAAAAACTTAAATCCTTCTGATGTGGCTGATTACAACAGAGGGTCATGATTTCCACTGTTTAATACAATTCAGAAAGTTTCACATGCTTTGTTGCAAGTCAGTATTTTGTTTACCATCAAATTATTTACCAGAGAAAACACCTAGAAAACACAAATTCAGCATTGCAGCTTAAGTAGTAGTGATAGGCATAAGAAACTATTATTGAAAGTACGTATTTGTCTTGAGCCTTTGCCAAATAATGATGTAGAGGAAAATTGATGAA
The DNA here is from genome assembly GCA_013390025.1 of Pitta sordida. Lineage (NCBI taxonomy): Eukaryota > Metazoa > Chordata > Aves > Passeriformes > Pittidae > Pitta > Pitta sordida. The sequence goes on from WEKX01000484.1 coordinate 12,457, forward strand.
AACAATTTTGAGCAAGTTTTACTTTTTTTTTTGTTTTTGATCTCCTAAATGCAACTAAAATGGCCACTGCTTCCAAAGGCAAATCAAAAATTAGTTACTTCAGCTCTCAACAGCAGCATCTAGAAGGGATGAAATCACTTCCATAAATATTTCAAGTTTTTTGGCTGTACATCATTTAAACAAGTCCTAACTTTTTTCTTAAAGTCAAGGTTAAGCTAGAAGTACCTCCTTAAATTTGTCCTCCACTTAAATTTTTCTGTTCTTAAAAAAATAATTCTGAATGTGACAAGGATTTGAAAATTGAATTCTGGACTCTCTATACAAATATCAGCAAGGATATTCATTATAAACAATAATCATAACACTGGAAAAATATCCAAGATATTCTGTGGTGCAGTACTTACAGCTACAATCTCGTAACTCTCACGTGGCACAAAATGAATATTCTTCTACACACATGAAGTGTCAAGGAGCAGAGGCACTGCCCCTGCTCTGCCTCCCCTGCAGCCTGACTGCAAACAGGTCACCCAGTGCTCACTGGTGGGCCAGCAGCTCCCAAAACCCAGTTTGGCCTCCTTGCAACACTTACACAGAGGTCACAAGGCTGTGACAATTTAATATTCCCTTGTGCGCTCTTGCGTAGAAGAATTGAAGGAGTAAGATAAGTTCATTAGGTACCAGCCTTAGTAAAAAGCTGATTTACCACAACACTTCTCATATTCAGTACTCTGAACTTACCGAGTATAAACATTTGGAACGTAAGAATTAACAAAGACTGTGATTTGATCACTTGCTTAATCTCACAGAAAGTCAGGCTGACACCAAAAAAAGGCACTTGTCACCTCTTTTCCTCAAGCTGGCACAGTACATGTGTGGCCAGGCTTCTTACAGAGCTGAGGAGCCTAAAGGATTTCTGACGAGTCACATTTTCATCAGGATCGGTCCCCACCAAGACTCAATCAATTCTGTGCATACATGAAACTTGTTTCCCCTCACCCACCCATACTTTATAATTTGTCCTCTTTAATAAACATGAGAACAGTTCTTTTGGTTTTGATATGTTATGGGGAAGGTTTCCATTTTCACAGCTTGAACTGGTAATGCCATAAAATTAAAACAAAACTCAAACAACCCAAATGTGCTGCAGAAAAAAACATTCCCACTTTATTTCACCTCTAATCCCTTATAAATATATAAAGTAAAAAAAAAATCAAGTTCTACAATAGCAATAATTTCAGTTATTAAGTAGATTTTGGATACTTTTTCTAGTATGACCTATCTTTGCAACTACCCAGTGTTAATGTAACAAAGCAGCTCAGAGTACATAAAATATTTTTTAATGAGGAAACATACAAAAATCACAACTTTTATATTATCAACTCTGTTACAATTATATACAAAATAACTATCATTTGGTTCAGACAGTGCTGCTGCAAGTTACAAAATTAACAACTTGTTCCAAGAGTCAGTGCTAGAAATGGATGCATGGGCAACCATCTCAAACTTGTCTGCTTTGGGACACAGACAGAGTTGGTCTGCATTCATTACAAAGCTGGAACCATAAAATAAAAAGGAAAAGAAGCTATTTATTCAAAGGGGAAAAAAAAAAAAGATTTCACCATGCTAGGTTCCCTGCAATGTTCCATTAAACCACATGTAGAACACAAATGGCAGCTGCCTCCATTCACAGAAATTTGTCCGCCCTCTCCAAGGGCTCCAAAAGCAGCAGATGGTTTTCTTGGGACTTAGATGTCCATTTAGACACTTGTTCATCCCAAATTCCAAAAATCAGACGCAACTACTTCCTGCTACATCTCAGGTAAGAGTTTAACTGGTGTCCTGAAAAGAAGCAATCTAGTTTGTGAACCCCAAGTCATCTACCTCCTTACAAGCTGCCAACTCATATTGAAATGTAACCATTTTTTGTAACAAGAATAACCAAACTAACTCCACTCTAACTAGAGCGCAAAACCTAGAATTATACTCTGAAGTATTTGCTAGGTCTTGAAAAGGTGCCCACAAAGATCTCCTGTGTAAATACTTTAGTCTCTGTGTCTCAGTTTTCCATCCAGAAAAGAGACATCTCATGGCTGCAACCACCCACCCCTCACCCAGTTGTGAAAAAACTGCTCAGAATTTCCGAGGTTCAAATACAGTCAGCTCTCTCCCATCATAGAACTCTCTTAGTTGGTTTGAATCATATTTTATGGAGGGTTTTTCAATTTGCATCCCAGGCTCCAGAGCATTCTGGCCAAGTATTTTAAGATTCACAAGTTTTATTTTCCAGGTATTATTCCTGACAGGACAGCTAATGAGTCCAAAAATTTGTTCAAAGATGCCCAAACAAGTGTTGTCTCTATGCACTGTGCCAGCCACTGCTACCAGTACCAACCCATGCGGAGACATGGCACACTTCAGTCCATTGCCATGCAGATTAGGGTTGAACAGGAGACATTCCTCTTTAACCAAGGAGAGCAGACGAAGGCTCACCATATCTGCACCAACGTACTGTTCCATGTTCTCTTCTAAAGTGTTGTAACAGAACTTCATTTTGGCATCCTCCCAAAAATGCTGTGGTCCCCAACTTTCTTCAGATTTTATTCCCAAGGGATGTTGAGAATTCAGGAGCTCAAAGTACCACTGACAGAATTCTCCTCCTAAACCATCTATGTCCTCTTGTGGTGACTTTTGTTCCTCTCCACGACTCTGCAATCAAACAAATATTTTTCGTAGAATGGTGAGAACATGTGAGATTACCATTTGGAACAACATGAAATTATGTTTATACTTAAACATTATAAGTACTCTTCAAGTGTTCTGAGACAGAATAGCTGATGACAAACATCAAAGCCAAATCTAATTTATTTTTACAAACATGATTATCTAGAGATTATCTACAGAATCAGGACAGGTTCTTTGAGTCATACTTAGAAGAGTGCTCAGTTTTGTCTTGGTTTCTTTATAAACAAAATGGAAAATCCTGGTTCTACTGAAAAACAGCAGAGGAAGGATTTTCAACAACTGCCATAAGACTAGGACTCCCATACTAAGGCATATCAATTTACTGAAAAGTGCTTATAAATAAGAAATTGCTTTGACATGTTTTTTTCTTTTTCATGTTGCCTACAGCCTCCTCCTTTTGGTACCTTTTAATTTGGTGAACTGTGTTGGTTTCTGCATCTGCTGATAAGAACAAATAGTATTTGTTGAGGAGTCACCTTCTGAATAAGCAGATCCTTTGCCTGAAGCTGACAGAATAGTGCTGATTTATGGGGGTATTTATGACATGGAATGTGCTACCAAAATGCACAGCTAATCCAGGAAGAATCGAAACTCAAAGCATTTATGTGTTGCAGAACTTTTCTTCCACCACACTATGTGGCTAAAATTTAGCCCTGTTTTGTCAAAAGACATCCAGAGGATGTTTGGCCAATTTAATGAGTGATATTTGTAGCCTTCACCATATTTGTAATAGAAGGAATGAAGAAACTTATGCCATATTGGTTCCTCCAAACCAGACAGAAGTTTTAAGGAATCTGTTACTTTTCGTATAGCACAATTGATCACTTCAAAACCTGAGTCAATATGAGCTTGGGATAGGAGGGGCACAGGGATTTTCACACAGCAGCACAAGTTTGATCTGGGAATAAAGGCAACTCCATCCAGACTGCCAAAAAATCTTTCCTTCAGACTGCTATAAAACCCTTGCTTTCTCTGACAATAGGTAGGATTTTTTACTTAAGAAAAATGATCCAAACATTCCAGCATAGACACATAACCTCCAAGTGTAAGGTGATGTATTTTCTGGAACTAAATGCACAGTTTCTTTGTAGGGTTTCTTGGTATTCGTGACTTGACAACAATCCTTTTTTAAAAAGTAAATCGAATTTCAAGTTCATTACCACCAAAGTCTAGTAAGTATTAAATTGTGTTAAATTGTAAGTAATTAAGCATGAAAAGTTTGGAGACTTCTCATAGAAATGCTCTATTTGCTTCACTATCAGCTGTAATTAATTTCTAATTGTGTTACACAGGTTGGCATTTCCCATTTCTTGAAAACAAATACAAAGAAAAACATATGTAATAAATCCATTGACTTTCTCGTTCTTTGTGAATGTGCTTGAAGTACTTTGGAGACTTTTACTGCTCAGTACCACGGGTTATCAACAGGAACAACAGCCCAGACAGTGGGGTTGCTGCCCACAAGGACTCTGAAGCACAGCAAGGCAGCCAATTACAACTACATGGCAAACATCCAGGACAAATAAAACACCAGAAGTTTATTACACCACCAGAATTTGCTACATGTCAAAGTTTCGAACTTCAAAATAACCTGTAATTGCCAAAACACATTTAGTTGCACTGTATTAAGTGTTACTCATATCAAGGGAAAATAAATGACACAGACCTGGCACTGCTACAAACTTTACATCTCAATGATATATAAATATAAATTCCATTCTACACTCTTAACTGCAAGAAGGAGAAGGAAAACAGATTACAGAGAATGCTACTTTCATTGCACTGTCTCTACAAGTAAAATAAACCCACTTACAAAAAGGCACATTTCTCTCCATTCACTCCCCGCCCCACAAGATTTTAGACCACAATCTGTCAGATGTTCTTGCCCTACGTTCTACTGTCAACGCCTCCTCTTTGCTCTGCTCTGGTATGAGCCCCACCAAGGGCACCAAGTGCATGGTGTGGCTGGAGGATGACTGGAAATCTGGGCTCTCTAACAAAAGTTTAAGATCCACCACACTACAAAATGACAAGGGCCTCTGCAGAGCTTCTGTGCTCTTCACACTGTTTCCAGCTGTTCCACAGAATCGTTTGTGAATACCCTCTATTTTAGCTTACAGTAAAACTTAAAAATCAAAAGCACGGAGAAGACCCTAAATATACTGTGTAAAACAGAGCTGAAGACTGTGCTTGGCAAGTGACACACTGGCACAGGCACGTTTAAACGATGTAATTAAAAAAACCCATCAAAACATCAAAAAACAACCACCAAAACCGAACCAACCAAGAGTTAAAAAGATTTCATACATTCCCAAGTACAGGCAAAGAGGCACGTTTCAGATGGGCATTACAACATTTACACTACCAGGCACAGCCAGGTTTTTGAGAAAGCAGCACTCACCTCTGCCTGTGGCCCCCTCTGCCCTGACTCTGGGGCACCTGCTGTGAACTGCCCACTCCAGTACTGCCTCACACGGTCAATGAGCAGATGTTTCTCAGATGAAGGAGGCGCTGGAATTCCTTGGGCTGCCAAATACTTGAAGATGATTTCTCGATAGACTTTTCTGCGTCTCAAAAGTTCTTCCACATTTTGGCTGTAAACCAAAACGGCATGAATGGCTTCTGCAAGTAAAGAAATTTAAGTTAGCAGTTGATTCTCTCATAACTAAAACCCAAGCCTATGTTATTTCTTAAACTCCTGACCAGCACCTCCTAACACAGTATAAGACAAAGCTAAATGAAATTAAGAGACCAGAAAGTTTGTTTGCAAGCTGAAATCTGACCTAATCATATCAGACATAGAAGATACCCAAAGATTTGCAAATATGTTTGGAAAACAGTGGGGTTTTTACTGAAGACTTTGCCACCCTGTAATCCAATTCCAGTACCCACGACTCCCTGGAAGTTAGTATGTATTATAAGACTGATAAAAAAGATGCAACTTCTTCTTCCAGATAAAATCACTAATATTGTTCCATTATTCTTAAACACTTCAAGTGCTTCAAGAAGGGCAACAATCCTTGCACACAACACACTTCATCTATCCTTCCTGAGACACAGCCAGACCTAACTTCAACCTCAGTTCATTTAACAGGAAACCATTCCGAGACTCCTGCTTCATGTCATCATGCAGCACTTAGCAAAGGCTGATCTTGGCTTCATCTGCAAAACTCTTGGATATTTCAAAAGAAGCCATCCACCCGTCTCCTTGGAAGCAAGATTACACAGCAAAAGAACCGGACAGATCTTTTATGATCCTTCTTAACACGGAATGTGAATCTTACTTCCCGCACCAATGGGTAGCTCACGTGATTTGGTCAAAGAACACATTGTTATTTTGAAGAAAATGCAAATTTTCAAATGCTTCCTGCGAACAGAACATTGACAGACATGCTGACAGAGAGGTAACTGTGGTAATCTCTGACTGATTTCTTGTGCAGTTCCTTGGACGAGAGTTCTACTACCAGAAGCTGAAAATGGTGCAGAGCAGTTTGTGAAAGTGATGTTCAACCCAGGCTCCTGAGGACTGATGGAAATGGAATTAAATCTTATTTATTTCCTCACTAACACAATTAAAACCGCCAGGTTCATAAGAAAACACCATGAATCAGCACGATGACACTACACAGCACAATGAAAACGTAATGCAACATTAGAAAATTCAGCTACAAGGCACAGTGGCAAAATTAGGAAACACAATTTCACTTTTAAATTCACTTTTAAACTAGTTGAAGTAGACGGTTCTCGTCTGTACCGCAGCTGGTACTTAACAAGTGACCTATAAAAATTCTAAATCTAAACAAAAATAAGCTAAGAGCTAAAGTAAAAAAAAAAATCTTTTAACATAACCTACAACCACTGCAAAAAGTAGATAAAGCACAGAAAAAAANGCAGCTCCCGGCAGCCCTCCCGCTCCCGCTCGCTCAGCCCCGGCTGCGCCATCGCCCGCCCCCGCCCCTGGTGCAGCGAGCGGCGCCGGGCGGAAATCGCGGCTGGCACCGAGGTTCCGTCCGGGAGAGAGAGGAACCCCCGCGGGAAAGGGAGCTGGTTTGTGTGCTGTGTATGCGAAGAGTCTGTAACTAACTACCACCTTTCCCTTCCCGTCAGATCGTGAAGCTGTCGTGCTGAGCCCTGGAGAACAAGATGCTGGGAAGCAGTGTCACGGAAAAGGAGCTGGGGGTCCCAGTGGAGGGAGATGATCGTCCCCCTCTGCACCTTGAACATTGTGGCAGTTCTGGGCACCACAATATAGGGAAGATATTAAGCTGTTATGGAGTGTCCAAAGGAGGGCAACGAGGATGGTGAAG
>WEKX01000484.1:20220-63280 GCA_013390025.1 Pitta sordida
ATTGTGGCAGTTCTGGGCACCACAATATAGGGAAGATATTAAGCTGTTATGGAGTGTCCAAAGGAGGGCAACGAGGATGGTGAAGGGCCTTGAAGGGAAGCGTGTGATTTGCTGCTGAGGTCACTTGGCTTGTCCCGCCTGGAGGGAACTGCAGGAAAACCTCATTGCAGCTACAACTTCCTCACACTGAGCTCTTCTCGGGTATCCAGGTTCAGGACCTAAGGGAATTAAGTCATGTCAGGGGAGGTTTAGGGTGGATATCAGGAAAAGGGTTTTCACCCAGAGGGTGGTTGGGCACCCAAGGAAGTGGTCACAGCACCAAGGCTGACAGAGATCCAGATGCATTTAGGTAACACGCTCAGGTCCATGGTGTGATTCTTGGGGACCCTGTGCAGGCCAGGAGCTGGACTCGATGGTCCTTGTAGGTCCTTTCCAACTCCAATTCTGTGATGTCATTCTATGACTGAGTGATATGATCTAGATGTAGAGGACAGGTTAGTTGGATTATAGGTTGGACTAGATCTTCAAGGTCCTTTCCAGCCTTGTCTATACTATGATACTGTGATTTCTAATTTTATGCCCCCACCCCTTCAGCCCTCCATTGCCAGGAGGTATCATTCTGACCTTGCCTGCCCCAGGCCACTAGCTGTGGGCAAACAGAGACAGCTCCTTCTCACAAGCAAAGCAAACAGAAAGCAAACCTCCCACAAGTGTTTAATAGACAGTTTTCTGTCGTTGATGCAGAGCCCATGCACCCAGTCCTGTCCTGGTGGACTTCCGCAAACAAGGCTTCCATCAGGATCCAGCTGTGTGCACCCACCGTCAGATCCTCAGGAACTGCTCAGTGTGCCTGCTGCAGTCCAGGCAGCTGCCCAATGTGGAAATGGCCTTTGGAAGACAACTGATAGGTCTCAAGCTGTGGTAACGGCTACAGTGGTCACTGGACCAACCCATCTTTGAATCTCTGAGGTGCAGCCCCCGTGGCATCGAGTAAGCCATCTACTTCTGACTGAGGGAGCTGTTGGATGTCTTGAAAACTAATGCCAAGCAAATGATACATGTCCCCAGCAGTGGGAAATCTGACAGCACACCACCTGCCTAAGGAAATTTAGTTCTAAAAGCCAAAGATGCTTTTTTTACCACATACAAGGCCTCACCCTTGTACTGCTCCTTCACTTGGCAGTATTTTCTCTGCTGGGCCAGAAAAACCAGTGATGGTCACTTTATGAGTGAGAGAAAAGGAACAGGAGGAAAGATGAACAAAACAGGGAAAAGAACACAGCAGAAGCTTGAATTGAGCTAAGTACCATAAGCTATGTGCCAAGAAAAACAAAGGTGCACCCAGTGCATTGACCTCAGTGTGGCAGAAAAAGCAAGCATTCTCATCAACCCTCTGCTTTAAATATGGGTGTGTAAGGAGGCCACCTTTTGGTGCTAAAGCTGCTTGTGATGTCAAAACCAGGAAGACCTACATTCTGTAAAGACACACAAACTGTCACTCGTGGACCCAAGTCAAAATTACTGGTGATGCTTTAGCTCAAGCCACTGAACACATCATTCTGGTAGGCTCTGTTCTGATCTGTAGTAACAAATGCCTGCCCTCGAGATCTTGAAATTTTGAATTAATTAATATTAAATCCTGCAAACTAAAAATTAGAACATGCATCTGAGAAATATAAATTACCATTTCTTCATTTTGCTGAGATTTCAACAAACCTNCTTCTCACAAGCAAGGCAAACAGAAAGCAAACCTCCCACAAGTGTTTAATAGACAGTTTTCTGTCGTTGATGCAGAGCCCACGCACCCAGTCCTGTCCTGGAGCTGGAGGACTTCTGCAAACAAGGCTTCCATCAGGATCCAGCTGTGTGCACCCACCGTCAGATCCTCAGGAACTGCTCAGTGTGCCTGCTGCAGTCCAGGCAGCTGCCCAATGTGGAAATGGCCTTTGGAAGACAACTGATAGGTCTCAAGCTGTGGTAACGGCTACAGTGGTCACTGGACCAACCCATCTTTGAATCTCTGAGGTGCAGCCCCCGTGGCATCGAGTAAGCCATCTACTTCTGACTGAGGGAGCTGTTGGATGTCTTGAAAACTAATGCCAAGCAAATGATACATGTCCCCAGGAGTGGGAAATCTGACAGCACACCACCTGCCTAAGGAAATTTAGTTCTAAAAGCCAAAGATGCTTTTTTTACCACATACAAGGCCTCACCCTTGTACTGCTCCTTCACTTGGCAGTATTTTCTCTGCTGGGCCAGAAAAACCAGTGATGGTCACTTTATGAGTGAGAGAAAAGGAACAGGAGGAAAGATGAACAAAACAGGGAAAAGAACACAGCAGAAGCTTGAATTGAGCTAAGTACCATAAGCTATGTGCCAAGAAAAACAAAGGTGCACCCAGTGCATTGACCTCAGTGTGGCAGAAAAAGCAAGCATTCTCATCAACCCTCTGCTTTAAATATGGGTGTGTAAGGAGGCCACCTTTTGGTGCTAAAGCTGCTTGTGATGTCAAAACCAGGAAGACCTACATTCTGTAAAGACACACAAACTGTCACTCGTGGACCCAAGTCAAAATTACTGGTGATGCTTTAGCTCAAGCCGCTGAACGCATCATTCTGGTAGGCTCTGTTCTGATCTGTAGTAACAAATGCCTGCCCTCGAGATCTTGAAATTTTGAATTAATTAATATTAAATCCTGCAAACTAAAAATTAGAACATGCATCTGAGAAATATAAATTACCATTTCTTCATTTTGCTGAGATTTCAACAAACCTTTTTAGATGTGCAGCCTTCAAGGTAGTAATATCTAAACAAATCTAGAATTGAGGGCATGGAAAAAAACGTTAAGATACCATTTCTTGAGATGTTTGCTGTGTTTTCAATAAATAATGGGGGGGTGGGGAGATAAGGGAGAAGCAGATTGCTTCCAAATGGTAACACTCCCATTCAACCTTAGAGAGGAAAAGTGCATTATGATCATGAAGACTGGAGACTTTTCAGTACACAGAACTCTTCAATATGCCTTCTCTCCACACCCTTTCCTTGTTTTAAACCAAGGCCTGCCCTTTCAGCAGGACAATATGTATACCCTGTAAATGCTTCCCCTTAGGAGGTGGTGGGAGAAAGAAAAAACTTTAAACCTACTTCTGAGATTATTCCCTTTCTCATAACTCGGAATTCCCCATAGAGCTTTTACACAAGCTTTTAAGTGACTTGAGCACTGAGCAGTAACATAAACCAGCATTCCTAAAGGGGAAGAAACAGGAAAATTATTAGGCTATATAAACCAAAGGTGAATAGAATTATTGTAACATGAAACTGCTGTTGTAAATCAAGGAGTCACTACAAGGCATCCAATCCCTGCTCTCCTGCCAGTTAAGGATTTTATTTATGTACTGCAAAATATATCCCCCAAAATGTTATCTATCCTCTTATTTCTGAGTTATTGCATCAGGTAATTTTGTGAAAGGTGCCTAGGGGTCAGAAAAAACCCACTATCCAAAATTCGGCAGAAGACAGTTAACATCTGAAATCAAAGAACAGTAAGAATTTACAGCACTATGAATAATAATTCTAAATAAATGAGCATTTTCAGACTACAGTATCAAACTTTTAGAAGCGAAAGAGAAAAGCAACTACACTGTCTTTATCTCTGGACCACAGCATTCAATCAAGGGGAATAAACAAAGCAGTGAAAAACAACTGTATCACACCAGAGGTTACTATCTCTATTACCAGCATTATCAGAAACAAGCATAAGCTCATAGTGCAACAACTGAGGCTCAGCTCTATATATTAGTGCCAACCAATCTTCCTAAGGGGTTTAGGCCAGCATTTTGTATTCGTAATGCAAAGTCACTGAAGAACAATTTTGTCATGGAGGAAGACCAACAACCAGAGGTATCTTAAAACAGCTGCATTCAGACTTGTCTGTGGCCCCAAATCTGGCTTTTGAGCCCCAGGAAATGGCTTTAGCAGTTAACTGCCCTCCCCTAACCCCCCATTTGGAACCTTAGTTTATTCAAACCCAAATATTCACACACCTGGAACATCAAGACCTGGCATCTTCACAGAGGTGCCATGCAACCATCATAAACCAAACTTAACACAGTAGCCATGAACGTTGCAGTATTTTCAGTGATTCTCCAAAAGACAAGATCAATTTCTATCAACAACAAAGACAATGTTTTATTGAACAAATCTATGTACAGTACAAAAAGGTTTTTAAAATGAAACACTACTGTAGATTTATTGCAGTTTGATGGCTCAGTTTTAATTTGTACTCTTATATAAAATGCAAAGTAAAATAATTTAACATTCAACAAGGAAGCACAAATTTCCTTTCTTGCTGAACTTGTAACAGTTTTTACAAATTAAGAGTCCCAAAATGCATACACTGCATTTAATCAGAAAGGTGTTATACAGTACCAAATAAATTAAGAAAATAGTAACACTACCACCCCCTTTGGGTCTTTTGTCCATAGCACTGGTGTTAAACAGTAAAAGAAATGAGTACAGCTGAACCTTCAATGTGATATTAAAATCACCAAGTTTAATGTTATAAATTATCCAAACTATACAATTAATATAATTTTTAATGAATATGGCTAAATAACCAAAGTACCAGTGACCTTTCCCCACAGATATGACCATTTGCAACCTACTTTCAGTATTTTTTTTTTTTTTGTGAAAGGTGCCTAGCAAGTGGCAACTCTTTGAAATTAGAGCTTACACGACCTTTACAGTGAAATATAACTGGGTTAGAGAAGACAGTCTCAAAAGGAAAGTCCAAATCCAAGTCACAGCCAACTGGAAGAATGTTATTGGAATATAATAATCAGCACTGAATGCACAAACTTTGATCCAACAAAGCTCCTGCTCATGTATAACTTCAGGCAGCTGTAAGGGACCTGCTGGCTCACACTGCACATGCACTTTAGTATTTTTTGAACCAAAGTGATACATCTTGAAGGATTTCCAATTATATCATGCAATGTTTAATGCCTGAGGGAGAAAACCCTAATTTTCAGATCTAGATTTGTAACTTTTTTCAGCCCTAAAGCTCCAGGCTTAATAGAGGGTAATACTTAATATACCAAAGAACCCTTAAGAAATATGGAGAATTATCCCACACACAAGTATCTTTTTGCTTCTGATTAAAGTTGCTCAATACTGCAACTATGTGAGAATACCAACAGGTATCAGAAAGCAGCTTAAAGAAAATACAATGTACTTTGAAGCAAAAATCATTGCTTAAAAATGTGACCACCCACTTGTTACTTTAAGTCAATTTAACACATTTCTGGTGTTAGGTGATGCTAATTTTCACCTACAGAAGAAGGTAGGTTTCCTTGTTTTCCAGAGTGTATATATTGAACACATGCTATAAACAAATGGTGGTGCCCAAGAAAAGCATCTTTGAACAAAAATGAGTTTAATGCAGGTACAGAAAATTATGGTCACAGTTTATGCATGTACACAGATGCATTTAACTACACATTTAAACCAAAGAAAATACAAGTCTCAATCATGTTTTTAAAGCATCTTCAAACACATCGAGCTCCAGGGAAAAGGTAAAAAAGCACCAAAGATTAATGGTACATTGAAAAGATTTTACACAAACATTTTTTGTTATACCTATTGACTCAGATTTCAGATTTTTAGAACTGTAATACTTTAAGATTTTTTCCTCAAATACAGTAATCCCTCGAATATCGTGGGGGTCAGTTCCAGAAAGATGCTGCAACAACCGAAATCTGCAAAGCAGCAGTAAATACGGTAAAGCTGTGTCATGGGTTAGATTTTTCTATAACCACCATGCCACTATGAAACTCTGAGGAAGGGAGAAATTAATCCAACTAGACAAAAGGCAGAATCCTCAACAAGAGTGTGGATGGAGGACGCCTTTTGTCTGGAGAGCTAATGGCTCTTGATGGGCTATTCAGCCCCTGCTGAAGGGGCAGGGGTGTTCTTTTTGGGTTTTTCTTTTCTCCTTGTTACCATTGTGTTACTGCTTGTTTTAATTTTTTTCCTTAATACAGTCATACATTGGTAATTCGCGCTTTCATATTCACATCGTCAGTGATTCCCGTGAATTTTTTTCTGTGATTTTTATTCAGTGATTAGCGGACGGGTGTACAGTTCCACGGGACGGTGTGGTCCCGCATCACTGCGGCGGGTCCCTCAGGACTGAGGAAGTCTTAAACTGTAACACATGGCACCATGCGGTCCCGTTCTGGCCGTGCCGCAGCCAGCCTGGACTTGCCAGCGCATATGCCAATGCACAGCCACAGGCAAAGCACTCCAGCAGCTGCAGCGCCTGGAATGCAATGGGCAACTTCCTGTCCCCAGGGATGGGCACAGCCGCTGCAGTTCAAGGGGAAAAACTGACTCTGAGGCCCCCACTGCCCTAAGGGGCCCTGGCGTGTTTTAGTGTTGTAAAGTTGCCATATTCATGCCAATAATTTGCCATATTCATGGCGCACCTGCATTCGCGGATTTAACGTTTCATGTGGACTCACGGAGACCTGAAACTCGCGACTACGGAATTATGACTGTATATATAAGTAAGTAACTGTTGGGGGCTTTTTCTACATTTTTGACTGAAAGCTCCTTTGATTAGAAGGGTATAGTAAAGTAGATAAGGAGGGTTTTTTCCTTTCCACTTCAGAGAGGTTCCCATCTTCCCTGGAAGGTATTATTCTAACCTAGGACAAGCCAGTAAAGCTGAGGGGGGGAAAGACCCACAATATACTGAAACCACAAATGGTGGACCACGAAGTAGCAAGGGATTACTGTATATTTAAGCAAATTTAAATAGATTAATAATGTAAGCAAAGGAAAGGGAGCCTGGGAGCATTCAATAGGAAAACTGGGTCCTTAAAAATTAGTTGGTAACTTGAAAGCAAAAAACATCAAAGTGCATTTGTCTGATAAGGATCGCATTAATTTTAAAACAAACTTTTAATGTATTTATATATGTAAATATATATATATTGTGTCTATATATGTATATCTAATGAATTACGCATTTAAATCAGGGTTTTTGCAACTGCAAAAAAAAATTCTTTGGTGCCTTAAACATCATACAAATCTCTGAAAGTGGGCCATAATCTTTCTTAATGTAATGCACATATACCTGTGATCATAATTTTATAACCTTCCATGTCAATCCAACTCAAAGTTAAGGCAAAGATTTTCTAGAATTCAAGAGCAAGATTTTGAATTTGCATTCTTTTTACCTCCCAGGAGGAGAAAAGAAAGCAGAAATAACACAAGTATGTTTATTTGCACACAGGATTATTAGCAGAGGCATTACTGAACTATTGCGTTTACTTTCCGGAACTACTTTACAGCCTATCTTAGAACAAAACCAGTGTGAGCCATTGCTACAATGAACAGGGTTTTTTTAATGTACCTCTTGATTATTTTACTCCTTAGTTTTCACATACCTGTTGATTTAAGCCCTACATACACTGTGATGACCTATTCCATAAGCAAACCAGCCGAGAGGGATCAGTTAGCCTTTACAACATTTCTGTGCTGACTCCATCTCTGAACACCAGTTTTCACCACTATACCTCCCCTGCCTACAATCACATTAAAATTTTACCCGCATAGAACAAGATCCCAAATAAAAAAACATTAAGTGGCAAGACAGTGTAAGATAAATTAGAGGATAAATTAGCACAGTAATTGGACAATATGCATGTTTGTCACACCTGCTTGGGGTGGGAAGACCAAAAACTACAATGGCATCTTTTTGGTTTCCAAAAGTTCTATATTTCAATGTTACATATAGAGCTGAAGGACTCGTATTTCCTGTCTTCACATTCTGATTGTTTCTATGAAAAGTGAATTTCAAATAAAGTGCTTAACATTTAAGTANAGGTTCCCATCTTCCCTGGAAGGTATTATTCTAACCTAGGACAAGCCAGTAAAGCTGAGGGGGGGAAAGACCCACAATATACTGAAACCACAAATGGTGGACCACGAAGTAGCAAGGGATTACTGTATATTTAAGCAAATTTAAATAGATTAATAATGTAAGCAAAGGAAAGGGAGCCTGGGAGCATTCAATAGGAAAACTGGGTCCTTAAAAATTAGTTGGTAACTTGAAAGCAAAAAACATCAAAGTGCATTTGTCTGATAAGGATCGCATTAATTTTAAAACAAACTTTTAATGTATTTATATATGTAAATATATATATATTGTGTCTATATATGTATATCTAATGAATTACGCATTTAAATCAGGGTTTTTGCAACTGCAAAAAAAAATTCTTTGGTGCCTTAAACATCATACAAATCTCTGAAAGTGGGCCATAATCTTTCTTAATGTAATGCACATATACCTGTGATCATAATTTTATAACCTTCCATGTCAATCCAACTCAAAGTTAAGGCAAAGATTTTCTAGAATTCAAGAGCAAGATTTTGAATTTGCATTCTTTTTACCTCCCAGGAGGAGAAAAGAAAGCAGAAATAACACAAGTATGTTTATTTGCACACAGGATTATTAGCAGAGGCATTACTGAACTATTGCGTTTACTTTCCGGAACTACTTTACAGCCTATCTTAGAACAAAACCAGTGTGAGCCATTGCTACAATGAACAGGGTTTTTTTAATGTACCTCTTGATTATTTTACTCATTAGTTTTCACATACCTGTTGATTTAAGCCCTACATACACTGTGATGACCTATTCCATAAGCAAACCAGCCGAGAGGGATCAGTTAGCCTTTACAACATTTCTGTGCTGACTCCATCTCTGAACACCAGTTTTCACCACTATACCTCCCCTGCCTACAATCACATTAAAATTTTACCCGCATAGAACAAGATCCCAAATAAAAAAACATTAAGTGGCAAGACAGTGTAAGATAAATTAGAGGATAAATTAGCACAGTAATTGGACAATGTGCATGTTTGTCACACCTGCTTGGGGTGGGAAGACCAAAAACTACAATGGCATCTTTTTGGTTTCCAAAAGTTCTATATTTCAATGTTACATATAGAGCTGAAGGACTCGTATTTCCTGTCTTCACATTCTGATTGTTTCTATGAAAAGTGAATTTCAAATAAAGTGCTTAACATTTAAGTAACTCCTTCACCAACTTCAGGGAAAGGCTATCTTTTCAAGGGATGCTACCAAAGAGGGTTACAATGTGTCTTAGAGATTGAGTCAAATACCTATTTTCTCCCTTCCTCTAGACAGTAAATACAGTTATACCTCCTCCATCGCGAGGAAAGGGACAGGCGACAGCCCTCGCGAAATATTATTCTCGCAAAGAACGGCAGGTCGTTAATATGCATGCAGGCCACNCCACCTCTCGGCAGAGGAGAGTCAAAGTGCGCATGCGTCAGGCAGCTGGGCTCGCAGACGGCTAAATCATATTTGCGAAAAAATTGCTTCGCAAATGGGTGAAGTCGTGAAGGAGAAGTCGCGATACAGAGAGGATTCACTGTAGTTGCAGTACTGAATTGTAACCGACCACCATGAAACAATATCATATATGCGAAATAAGCTGCTCCTGATCTTTTCCCCCCCCTAACCTGACATGTGCTTTGCTTTTGTCTGCCTTCTCAAGTTCTTTTTAGTCACACCAACAGCTGAGGGACCTCTGTATTTGCATATTAGTTTAACTCTGCTCTGTAATGCAAGCTTAACCCCCTCAAGATTTTTATTTGTTTTCATAAGTTTGTTAAAATCCACACCATCTGTGCGTGTACTGCTTGTAGTGGTCTTCCCACACCTGCAAATGTTTTACAGAACACTCCACGTACACCTTGACCTTGCCCCGCAAAGGGCTTCTCTTGCATCCACCTGATTCCCACTGTGCACAAGTTTCACACTTAATATCACATCGACTCGCTTGTCCTTGCATGTGCTGTATTTCAAGTTTTTGGCTATTCCTGCATTCCATCTACCTTAGAACTCTTTTCACATTCCTCTTTGGATTCTGGGTATAAGTTTATTCAATAACCTTGATGCTTTTTGAGCAGGTAATGGACTCACACACTTGAACTTGGAAAAACAGAATGCATGGTTCCTCTACACATTCCTTATCCATAGTATAATAATGTAACACCTTCTTGAATGATCCCTTTCCAGCTGTGTGGCCAGATAACTCCTTTAAGGACACAAACTAAAGTAGCTTTCAGAATTGGCTGGTTTGATTTCCACAAGGCAATTAACACCTCCACTTTCTTTGCCTGCTCAACTGTGTACCTTATTTTCCTTAAACCTTCATGGTAGAAAGACTGTGCCACTAAGCTTCAATCATATTTGGAATGAACATGGCTTTTCAGATAACTGGTACTTTGGGGATTTTGTAGCAACCTTTCTGGACTCAAGACCTGCAGAGCTCCTATTACTCCTCTGTGAGTTTTGTCTAGAAAATGTGCTTTGTCTTTATCAAGCTCATGTTTCTCTATAGTAATTTGAGACTGCTTCATGTTTAAGGCCAACTGGGAAACAAACTGATGCTTCTTCATGTAGTGTTTCCTTACACCACTCCTTATCTTATCTGATACTTTTCTCCATAACATTGAATCAGGCACCTGTAAAAGAGAATGCATTGGGATCAGAAGGTAGATCATTCTTATTCTAGAACACTGTTTATGTTTCTCAACATGTTTAGTTTCAAACACATAAGAAAAGACAGACTGCCCTCTTCTGTTTTATGAGAAGTCTTTTGCCTCAGAGTTGCCTACAAATTCTTACCACCTCTTTCCTTATTCTAAAAAGCATGCCCAATTTAAAATTCCAGTTTAGCACAGTATTGTTATTCAATTGTCTAAGTTTTGGCATACTGCAATTGCTTTGAAGCTGTGTCTGTCTTCCCATTCCATTAGCTTGCCCGTTTTCAAAGGCCGTTTTCTGATTGGTATTTACCCCCAAAGAAGCCAACACAGGACTAAGACTTACTTTCATCATCTGAATCGAATCCAAAGAGCGTCTGACACTTCTTTTGTGCAAGGTGAGCCTCAAGTGCTTCTGAATTACAGTAGATGGTCAAGCAGTTGCCACATCTAAATCTTTCTGTTGATTTACTACAAATTTTATCTTGTTCAGAATAAGCATCGACTTCATCAGCCAAAATTTTTCTACGTTTTGGCATGCTAATGTAACGTTCATCAAGGTAACTTGGAGGCAATGGTCTAACATAGGGTTTTGTTAAGATGACACCATATGAAGTAGTCTCTGTTGTCTGATTTGGTTTAGAAGGTACTTGTGAGGCAGTAGCAGCAGCAGCAGCAGTATTATTTTGTGGTACATCATGGCAATTCTGTAAAACTGGTAACACTGACCCATTTTCTGTCCTTGTTTCATCTGCAACTCTGTCCAAAGGGATTTGTGATGACTTTGATGATGCCTTATCCAGGTCACTGTGCCCATTGACTAGTTGGTCGCTAACAACATTACAGTTTTCAGAATTTGGCTGTAACACAGGTGTCTTTTGGTCTATCGAACTTAAAACTGTAGCGCTACCCTCAGATGAACTTTCATTTCCATTGTGAATTACATTATTTGCTTTCTTCTCCATGCTTTGAATATATGTCTTTGGTTCTGCAGAATCCTTCCTTGACTTCCAAGTTGGAATCGGTAAATCTACAGGTTCTTTTTCATTAATAGATTCATCGTCTTCTTGGAAACTACCAAGTTCTGAAGGATCATCTGAAGAATCTTTTTCACTTGCATCTTCTGAACATTCTCGTGTTTTATTTAAATAATGCTGAGCCTCATGTTCATACAGCAAAGGGAGCTCCTCAAATAGCTCACAGCAGTCTGAAAAATTGCACTGAGCTTTAAAAACACTATGAGTTTTCGTATGTTCTGCAAGCTCAGTTGACAGCTTAAATCTCTGATTACAATTAAAGTGTAAACAAAAGTAAACATTTGGATACACATGTCTCTTCAGGTGATCTATAAAATGTTGGGAATCAGCAAATTTTCTCTGGCAGAACCGGCATTTTCCTTTATTCCATTTCATTATGTGTTGCTGCACTTTCAGATCAGTTGGATGAGTTTTTCTTGCATGTTTATTGAGAAATCTTATCTTTTTGAACACTCTACTACAACCATTAGCAGGGCACTTAAAGGTTCCTTCTTCATCCAAAGGATCAATTTCTTTTTGAGGGCAAAAAGCTCCATTCACTTTCTGCAGAATAGGCGACCCTTTACTAGAGTTCTCATCATCTTCAGGTAAACTTTCTGTGCTTAAAGCATCAGGAGCATTATTAAGACAGCTGTCACTACTATTTTCAGTAGCATCATCATGGTCACTTAGATGGTTTTCCACCACACTGAGAACCTGTTCTGGATTCTCATCCTCCTCTTGGACCACTTGGTCAGCACTTGAAGCTATTGCACCCTCTGGTTCAGCATCTTTGGAACCATCAGAATTCCCATTTTCAAGAGACAGAGAAACATCAGAACATTCTACTTCATTAGGAGCAGGAGCCTGCTGACCAGCTTCAAGAACTGCAGCAAGATGTTGCCTTTCTATCTTCCTGACATGATTCCTCAAGTGCTTCAGCATAAGCCCTTTTTGCCTGAACTTTCTGGTGCAAAGTACACAGGAAAAACTGCCCTTTTTTTGGTGAGCCTGTGCGTGTTTCACAATGTGATCACCAAGAAATTCCTTGTTGCAAATCACACAGCGGTGCCTTGGTTCAGTTTGATCTAACATTTTAGATGCCTCCAGAGCTTCATGGTTCTTTCTGGCATAACCTTTGGACTGGGCTCCAGAGCAGTTTTCAGGGTCAACTTCCCCATTGCTTACATCTGTTAAACAGACACGTTCCTCACTCAGAGCCCTATAGTCTGTTACTTTCTCTGTATTTGCAGCCGAGTTTTCCAGTGTACTTTCACTTAACCCATCAAAGGCTTTATCCCCCAATAATGCTAAACAATTCTGCTTGATCATCAAGAAATTCCAAAACTCGGGGTCAAAAAACAACCCTTTTTTCAAAATTGGAAGTAATTCAAAACGTACACGGTTTTGAACAGAACTAGTGCACTCATTGTACTCTTCATCTGCACATTTATATAAATGCTCAACAGTATAGTAAGATTCCAAGGTGCGCTCAAGAAAAAAGATTGAAAGAGCACAGATTCTGAGGATCTCCAAATCATTTGGCAGAAAATGAGCAATTGTTTTATAAATAAGACTTTTCATGCTGGGATCTTCACGGAGGTCCAACTGTAGGGCACATCCACATATCTCAACACAGATCTGAAGACCATCTTCACCAACCTAGAGAAAGGAAATTATAGTGTACATAATTACAGAGTAAGCGTAATATATTCCTTCTGGGCTAACAGAAATTGACAGCTTGAGTGTAAAATAAAAAAAATCAGACCTACAGAAAAAAAAACCAAAACCCCTCCAGTTAGTATGAACAATACCCAAACATCAACATCCCATGTATTTATAATCACCCACTTGCAAAACAGAAGTTCAGAAAACATCCTGCTAATAAACTTTACCTAAAGGCACATGCATTTTTAAACGAGACTATAAATACAGATTAAAAAAAAATGCTCAAAAATAACATCTGGTTTGCACTAAAAGCTATACAGCTACTGTCAACAAAGCCTGAGATATTTTTGTCCCATGCAGTTCTAAAGTTAAAGACAACTAATTATTTGGGGATATAAATGAAGACTGAAATAAATCATTGGATCCATCACACTCTCCTGCCTGCCTATTCATTGACTAGGCTGTTTCACACTAGAATTGCACAGTTACTCTGCATTTTGCCCCTGTTCTAACTTGTTTAGCTTGTATTGCCTAAAAATAAGGGTAACATAGGTTGCAATTTTGAACGACCACCAGGAAACGAAAACAACCCATGGCCAAGGATTCTAAAAGGTTTGACTTTTCAGAATTGATAAACCATCCTTCCAGTGTGCAGAATTCCTATTCTCTACTTCAGTCTGAGGGCCCTATCATGACCATGTGACAGAGGGATGATTAGAAACGTACTGCCCGACAGGCAGCAGATTTAAGTCAAAAGAGTTTCAGGGAATTTAGAAATAACTAATAACTCCTATATTTAAAGAAAATGTAGAAAATGCTCCATATTTAGTGGGTTATTAAAAAATAAGACTATTCAGATGCAAATAGAAATTGTATTAATACTACTGCAGGCATTTTAGAATACATACTGACATGAAATGCTTGAACAGCAGCAACTTGTTACATTTAGATCTGTACAGCAGCCACCATGACAAAATAGCTTATAATTCATTTAGGGCATAAAATATGAAGGAGCTCTGCTAAATCAAGTTAACGATAAATAACAGCATTTGTTAGGAAACAACTCACGCCTGTGTGCGAAGCATTGCATGTGACATCTTTTGCAGATGTTTGTACAGGGCAGGACAAGACTAACCTCTGAAGCATGACATACAGTGCAATTTTCTGAAACAAAATAATGTCTTCTCTTGTCTTACTCTAGCTCTTCCTTTATGTTATATTAAGCTTTTTTTCAGAGTTGATTAGAACTGGTAAAAAGATTCAGAATTTAGCAAGGATGAAGGGTGGATACAATTACACAAGCCCTGCTTCCTTAAGAAGCAACGCTAAAAAAACCCACAAGCCAATAAATCGTTCACATTTATTCCATGTACTTAAATATTAATTTCCTCATTTATTTATAGAGTATGACATTCCTCAAACTTACTGCAGAGAAAGCAAAACTCAGAATTCAGTAAAAAAGTCTTGAAAGCACACAACTAATCAAGAGCAATCGTAATAGTGAAGCACATTCTGGAACTTGACAAAATTTTTAAGATAATCGTGTCCTTCCCTACCGCCCCTTTTTTAACTTTCCACCAAACCTGGACATTACACAGTATAAACGTCACTTCTCTTTAACTAGTTACAAAAAGAATGGTGAATGAGGTAAAAAAAACAAACCAAAACTTACTTCATCCTTAATGACTTTCATGAAAGGGAAGATTACTCTGACATTTGTAGCAATTCTTAGAAGCTGGTAGCAGTGGTCGACAAATACTTGTTTTGAAGGGTTAGATTTAAGCTGCAGTTTACTCCAAATGAAGATCAGGTCCCTATTAAGTATAGAATAAAGTATTCCAATTAGATTGAGTTTTAGAACTCTATCACTAAGCAGGATGTATTACTAAAGACAATTATTTGCATATTGTATGACTAAAATCATATTTGAGGGGGTAATACCGATCTAACACCACAACATGCACAATGGAAAATGCAACTTAATTACTTCGTTAAAGCATTCAGGGTATCTCCTATCACTGAGACAATTAAATATGCAACAAAATATTAATGCATTCAGCTTAGTTTCAGAGAACTGCACAACAAAATCAGATGGTAAAGATCTAGCCATTATCATCATAGACAATAAACATCAGGCTGACTGGCAAGCCTCGTGTGTTCCTGAGATTAAGTTACTTTCAGCACAAGGGTAAAGAGTCCCTCAAGAAAAGAAGCATTTGAACGTGGAAAGTGGAAGCACTGTAGAAATCCTGCTTCTGAAATAGTCCAATGACACGAAGTAGTGTTCTCCAGGTCTGTGCACTACAACACAATTTTCTCACCAAGAGCAGTTACATGAAAGTATTGGGCTTTACAGCTATTCATATATCTGTGATCTTCAGTCAAATAATATTTCTGCCTGACACAAGGAAACATAAGAATAGGTCGCTAGATTCTGCATCAGAGCTCCTGCACAAGTAAGGTGCTTAGCATGTAAATATAGGTAACTGAAATTTCCAGTCTGTAAGGTCTATGCACCTTAATTCAGAAACTCAGAAAGGCAACTGGACTTAACTTTTAGTCATAAGAAGATTTCCAGCACAAAGATTTCACAGAGGAGTAGACACAGTCAGGATTCGGCAGAAATCCCAGTGAATTTAGAGGACCAATTGACTTTCATTTTCTGAAAGATGACACTTCTCAATTCCACCAGTCTCCTCCCTCAGAAAACAAACCTAGTTACTGACATAATATTTGGGTCATCTTCCAGTCTCTAGTCTGTGCCAGGCACGAATCAGAAAAACTCTTCTGAAATTAAGCTTCTCTTAGTGAGGTCAGTGCCTGAATGAAGGGAAGTGACAGAACTGTATCTGACAAAACATCAACTTCACGTTTAAATTTAGGACAGCTCTACAATTCTGTTCAACATTATAAGAACTAGACAGGAAACCATGACTGTTTTTTTCATTCAGAACCCAAGAAAATTAAAGTTGAAAGAAAGATCAAATTCACATGGCAAAAACTGTGCAAAGGGAGACCTATAAGCAGCTCTATGCAGAATAAAAAAAAATCATCTTACAGGTTTTCTACAGATCCAAGATGTTCACCTCTGCCTTTTCCAGGCTAGAAATTTGAATTCTACATCCTTGCAAACTTCACACACAAGCTGGAAATCACTGTCTTCACGCACCAAACCATTCATAACAACTCAGTAAAAGTCTCAATCTGAAGTACAAAAGTAAGAACTGAGTATCTTTGCTGTTATATGCCACAACTGACTAATCCAGCTTATTTTTCGCTTTGCCTCGGAACATTTCAGAGCAAGCCATTTCAACACTAATTCCAGAAAAGCTGAGAAAACTCAAATCATTCTTCTGAGAGATTAGTGGTTAAAGTGGTTTATCATGTTCAGACAACTGTGATGGCTGGCACAAGGAAAGAGCTAAAAAAGGAACGGAGAAAACAAGTAGAAACAACAGCTCCATTGGTCAAGAACAAGGCATTAACCACCACTTGACTAGACCTTGACATGAAACTGGTTTAGTCTTTTAATTATTTTTCTTATAGCCATGGTGGCTTCTTCTCAAGAAGATAATAATTAGGTATTAAGGCATTCTAGAAGAGGTGATCAGACTCTTTGAACCACTTCAATGCTTTGGACACCATCTTTAATGCTGAAATCAGTAGCACCTGAGATATTTCAGTGCCACGGACCAGAACACAGATGATAAACTTGAGATAACACAGGCAGAGGTAGTTTTCTATTTACACAATTAGCATGGCAGAGTATATCATATTTAATGACTTGACTTGTCAGATGGTATAACTTAGTTCACTCTGAGGCCTCTCCTTAACTTTTATGGACTTGGTTTAGGGCAATTTAAATTGTCATTGTGACATCACAGAACTTCAACTCTTGTAAAGAGGCAACCACCTCTTGACTACCCATAAAATACTAAAACCATTGTGTGTCTCCATCAGCAATATAATAGGATGCTTAAACCCACTCATCTTAGCTAGACATAAACTCTCTGATATCGCTGGTAAATGGAAGATCTAACTTGCCTTCTTATATGAGAGCATACTTTCCCAAAAGAATGACTAAACATGTGTTAAAAATTCCTTGACTGAATTTAGTGCATAGAAATCACTTGAAAACAGACCAAGTAGCATTTAAAAATTGCCTGCCAGAGAAGAAAGGCAATTCTGCTATGTCTGTTTATGACTCTTCCATTAAAATATTGTCTGTCTTCCTGAAGAGACATCACTTTGATAGTAGAACATTATGGATTGATCTCTTAACAGTACCTTGTACAAAGATATTTCTACCAAGACCAAGCACAGCTTGCTTTATAATAAATTTTTAAGTGGACTTTCATTTCAGGAAAATAATTCAGTTCATCTGAATCTAGAATTTATTCTTAACATCAGTGAAAAGAGTTGTGCGGCAGAGCTGCTTGAAGTTCCTCTTCCTCTGAGATGGCAGCTAATGGTTTCAGCTTGGAGATTTCATGTATGTCACTTCACATGAAGAAATAGCAAATATTTGCTATTTGCAACTTTCTAATCAATTCTGTGTCTTATTTCTGCTAGTACTGTTGACCGCTACATCTTGGCTAGACCTGCAAGGTCCTTAATTGCAGACAAGGTAAAGTGATACATGCTGTGCTGAAGACATGAAAATATCCTCCAGGGAAAATACAGTCTGTGGGCTAATTTAACCTGGCTCCTACTTCTTCAAAAGTTTAAATAACAGTATAGTCATGATTTCACAAGCTTTGTTGCAGTTTATATCATCTGCTAAGATTGATAAGTTTGTATCATCTACTAAGCATTCTATGCAGCATTCTCTTGTGGGGAACATGATTGTTAAGGCTGAACATCTGTAAGGAGTGAAACAGCTGTTTGAGCTGCACAGACACAACTGCTCTGCACTCTCTCAGAGATCCTCAAGTTCTATATTCTGAAGAGAAGGTGAAAACACTAAGAGGTGCCAAGATTGTTTCCTTGAAGAATAGGCATCAAACAGTACTTGAGTCTCTTCCAGAATTTCACCCTTGACTTCTGCTTTTCCAGAACATAAGGAGATACATCTTGTTTTGAACAGCAATTTCAAAAATGGATGATGTAAATCTCGATGGTGAACTAGCTAAGAGCAAGGCTAACATCACTACAGTAAAAGACACAAGAAGGTTTAATTACAATATTAAAAATCCATTTCTTAAAATACTGAATTCCTGAAACAGAAAGTACTAACTATGTAGCCAATTCAAGTAAATTTCCTAGTTAGTAAGAAGTCAGAAGACACAGCATTTGGGCAGGAATCAGCAAAGACTGATTCCATTACAAAGTTGGTCACTGGGCTCACACGAACAATGTACCTTTTTGGTCAAATGTCTTTACCTGTCCTATGGGGATAGTCATGTCCACCTCTTTCTGGACACACTGAATGAAAAACACCACTAGCTATTGCAAGAACATTGTACTCTAAAGGTACATCAATCATAAACCCAAAAGTTTTAATAGAACAATTAATCATCCAATAGTTAAGAAAAAAAATTAACAAACCAAATCTGACCTTCAACTACCTAAAGACAAAAAAACCTTGTAATTCCTTAAAATCTGGGAACATAGAAATCCTAGATAGATTCTTAACTCCATATTAAAGTTACTTAGGCATATTAATAATTGTTCCTTCAAGTACACAAATTATACAGGCTGAACAGAAGGATTATCTTCCTTAGCCACCTTTCAGCCCTCAGAATGATGAAATTTGTTGACAACTCTCTAGAAAACACTTCTTAGCCCTAAAATTGTCCAAGTATCAAGATGATTCAATGTGTACGGAAATATTCTTACTTAAGTGTTTTCTGGAGAACCACCATTTAGGTTATGGCTCTGTTTAGAACATAAAAGTTTCAATAATTAATAGCATGTTTTCAGAACCATATATTCTCTTTTTAGACATCCTGGTGACATACCACAACTACAGAGCAAAATATCTGCATTCTAGAGAGTCTACAGACTGTATATCATTATACATTGCTAGTAACAAATACTACATTTCTAGGTATTTATAGCCCAAGGTATGTAAAGGATCACTCTTCTGTTAATTTGTTAGTAAATGTTATGTACAATGTAGGCTACCACTGTACATGACTGTGTGTAAAACGGCAAACAGGCACAACATGTACATACCAGTAACGTTTAAAAACTGTGTTAGAACATTTCCACCTGGTATTTTAGACTTGAGCTACATGTCTAAGTTAGATGAATTTCATTTTGGCAATAAGCATTTGTTTTCTGCTAAGCTGCTTCACCAGAAATAAAGTATTTACCATATACAATACATGTCCCCATTTTGAAGCTGTGGGACTAGGAACGATTCACAAAGCTGTAAGGCTAAGGTAGTCTTCCCTTCTTTTTCAGTGTTGCAGATGATCTCAATTCCACTCTTGCAATCAGTCCTCAACAAGTGCTATACAATTAAAATAAAATCAATTTAGATAAGTTTGCTAACACAAAATAAAAATCTATCAGATCTTGCTATACTAAAGCAGCTACTGCAAACTTTGGGAACTGCTATTAACACAGGATGTCTCTGGCACAGGTTTTGTGTAAGTCTGTAAATTAAGATTTTGGAGGTATCTAGAGCTCTTTCATATTTTTTAGAGCAATGACCATCAAAATAATTGTCTGAGAAATTAAAATACTATGCAAAAGCACTTTTTAAGTGCAAGGTTAAGAAAAGCACTGTCAGCTAGTAAGTGTTATCAGGGATAAAAGTAGGGCCACATTCGGCTCACGTGTCATTTTACACACAGGGCATCATTAAAAAACCTTAAGGCAAACAAAGCTATATAATGTACAGAACACTGGACTGGCATCAATTACACTCAAGTGCTTTTACTAAAATAATAGTCTATAGTAAAACAGCCAAGACACTGAAGTTACAAAGTATTAATGACTTAATCAGGGAATAAATCTAAATATACTTGACCGAAAACTTGCATTTAGGTCACCAAGATTTGTAGGCACTCAACATTTAACTTTTCAAAGCTTAACTCAGCACTAAATTAAGCAACATCAGTGTAGTTGCCCGATTTTATGGCATTTGGTTCTGCAAAAACAAGAGTTCCATATGCTCCTCTTGACAACTTGTATACAGCAAGTATAAAGTATCACTTCATTAAAAAAATGTATACTGACAAACAATACCTCCTGGAATAGCTGATCTTCTAATGGTGACATATAAAGACAGGTGAAAAGAGCTTGATGGAAATACAGATCTTTACTGATATCTGGATGATTTATGCAAGATTTGATAAGAGCCATTGCCTCAGGGATGCGTTCACAGGCAATAAGGTATCTGGCACGTAGTTCAAAGAACAGTGGATTTTCAGAGCTTAAATATTTGTTAACTGTACAGAAAAGAAAGATTTAAAGGCAATTAGAATATGAAGTCCAAACAACAGATATTTTTTAATGTAATGTTGTTTTTAATAGTGCAATGTCAACAAATAATATAAAAAAATAAAGGCTCTGCTAAAGAATCAATCAAATATTAAAGTAAATACCATAAGAAATCTGTCCTTCTCCTTGGAAACAGAAACGGTTATTTTTCTTACACCAGTAATCTAATGCAGTATTTTGTTGCTAACAGATTAACACAAGGTGCTGCAAGGGATTAGTAGAATATATACTATATAGAAGCAGATGTGAGTATTTTTTTAAAATTCCCCCCCTTCTCAGCACTGGAATCTGGGTGATTGTCAGAAATATTGGACTGACGTCACTTCCAAAGTTATGATTATAAGTATTTAAAACAAGACAGAATGCTCATTATCCATTAAAATGTAAGTCCTCAAAGGAGCGAAAGAAAGTTAACTATAATTCACATGCTGTTGCCTTAAGCAGCTTTGAACGCCTTGATTTTACTTGCTGAAGTGGAAAATATACCTTTTTTTTCCTCTAAAAGTTCTACTGGGCACAATTCACATCTCAATACCTTTTAATTCTAGCCTAAGATCTCTGGAAATTTGTTTTTCAGATCTAAAAGATAATCTTAAAGTTAACATTTGAGTGAAATCTTCTCAACTGAGACACTTAACACTGAAGTAACTGGAAATTAAGAAATACCTAGAAGACATGCTTTAGATCTCTATTAGAAACAGGATTTCTATAGCATCTTAATTGTTATGCAAGGTAATGATGTGACATGCTAAAGAACACTTAAGGAACTTTATTCAAGGTGTTAGGTTACAGATTATAATTGTTAACAGGTGTCCCATAACATCCACCATCATTAAAAATCTTATTCCTACTATCCATTAACACTTCTGGGTACAAACTCAGTAAACAAGATAACTAAAAGGAAACCAAGTGTCTAACAGTGCTCATTAATTTCAAGAAGAAGTGATTATACATGAAAACCCTTAAAGGCAAGTGAAGGCCTCTCCTTTTTTGAATCAACACACTTAGGATAATAAACCCCATTCTTGGTTTTGTATGCAAACAACACTCAACAGGTTACTGAACACTCCCATTGAAGAATTAGGCCAGAAATACCCACCAAAACGTTAGCACTTAACAAAAGTTTACGAAAATGCTGTACATCTAACAACTGGCTGTAATATCCTTTTCCCCTCAAGTAAGGGAAGACCACAGTCAGGTCTGTTGACCTGACAGTGCAGGTCAACTTGTTATGTCATTGCCACTTCCTGAGTGGGGACCTCCAAGGTCACTGTGCCTCTGCTCCACTTCTGACAGCTCCCAGGGAAGGGCACCTCCTGCACCCTACAACCCTACAACACTGACAGCAAGACCTCCCTGGGATAGGGGTTCCTACAACATCTAAACTCTGTTTTCAAACAGACTGAGTTTCAGCTACACCACTGGCAGAACTGTGGAATGTCCTGTTTTCCCAAGGCAGCACATACCGCTCTTCTAACCTCTCCGAGCAAAAAGACAACTGCTAACAGTAGTAGCATCTGGTCAAGTCCGTGATACATTAAGAACTGCCTGGGGAAACAACATCTATTCTTATCCAGGCAGTGCTTCGCTTTGGAGTGACAGATGTCAACCACCATCTTCAAAACCAATTAACTGCTACCCCTGAGTGTACCTCTGTAATGTTCTCTTCTAGGCTCACAGTAGGCCACCTTATTCTCTCTACTCTATTACAACTTTATTGTTCTTATGTTTCCACCCTACTCCTTTTCCTTAAATCCAACAACTGCCTTTCTTTCTAGCCATCTCAAAATAGAATGCAACACCTCAAAGTACACTACAAGTCACGTAAAGACAGACACAGCAAGGCTTT
This sequence comes from Pitta sordida, assembly GCA_013390025.1. Classification (NCBI taxonomy): domain Eukaryota; kingdom Metazoa; phylum Chordata; class Aves; order Passeriformes; family Pittidae; genus Pitta; species Pitta sordida. Next base: position 42,790 of record WEKX01000484.1, read on the forward strand.
GTCTTTGCCTAAGCTTCTCCGTGGGGTTAATGAATCCAAGACAGGATCATGTAGTCTACACACAGTAAGTACTTCAACTGACTTTTGCAAATAATGGTTGGTGATTCAGCAAGTTTTCCTCACTTAAAATAATGATCCCTGAGGGAACTACATGGCCAAGTTTCAAAATACACATCAAATAATGCTAGACTATGAAGTGGCACAAAATGTTTGCTTTTTGTAAGACTTCACAAGAATCAAATTTTAGAGGAAGTGAGACAAGAAAGAATGACCTTCCAAAATATAATTATCTAAAACAAAATGTTTGTCATCACAGATGAAATGTTAAGGGTGTGTGGGGATATCAGAAGATAAAAGCAGAGAAAATATCTCAGCAGAGAGGAAAGAGATGTAGCCTGAAACAAAAGGAAACAAAGTAATCATCCAGTGACAACAGGCAGTCTCATTCCTGCTCTGCCGGGCTAAAACTAAGCACACATCCTCAAACTCTTCTTGTATAGGCTTCATGATGATCAAGAGGTTCATTATAGCAAAGGACTAAACTAATTCTTTCCTAGAGAGATGAAGATTAAGACCTAACTTCACATCATAATCACCAAAATCATGTGATGCAGAACAAAACAAGGTTAATCCTTGTTTTCATTTTGTTTCTGTACATATTTGAATACACCTGGGTAAATGGGTAAATATGTTGCGCAGGTAATTGCTTCATAATAGAGACAAAATAACAAAGACTACTCCTTTAATCACATTAATTTGCTATCAGAATACTTCTGATTAAGGACTCAAACTCCCCGAGTGGTTCTGAGTTCAGTCCTGTTCCTCTCTACAGAATGAACACATTGTCATGAACAGTAATGAGTTTGTACCATGCACTATACCACAGTAACTAGAGAACAACTACAGTGTTTTCCATCACTATCAAATAGAAACAACTTCTACGAGATCCTCTGTGAACACTGCTGGTAAATATGATGCTTAAGATATTAGTAAGGACTTTACTGTAGGTTGGATATTTTTCTGCTTACAAACTTTGATTCACATTCCAGTGATTTTGTTTCCATGCACTGTATCTTTCTTCTACTCCCAGTTTTAACAATTACATATACATAAACAGAAAGCAGCTGTCACATGCAGTCATGGGCATTCTTGGAAACAGAACCAAGGAAAGACAGAAGCCCAAGTATTTACCATTTCAGAGAAACTAAATGAGTCAGAGTGCCATGAGACACAAATGCACATCAGATCCTCTCCAGTCATTTTCAGTAATTAATAATTTCAGTAGCCTAACTGAAGTGAAGTCAGTCTCCACAGCCTTTCAGGAGTGGCACACCTAGATTTCATAAACCCATTCTATGAATTTTATGAACTACTCAGTAGCTGCCCCTGCCTGAACAATCTGATCTCTGCACTGTAGAGGCAAACAAACTACTAGCAAAGAAACTTCGCTTTCTTTCAAATAAAAAAGGGATCAGCAGATTTTATTACAAAAAATTAGTTAATCTGTGTGCAATGCCAGCTGACAACACCTGACTAATTAAAAAAAAAGCATAATTAACACATTTTTCAATACTCTAGAAAGTTATTGTGGTAAATGAAGTACCTAATTCCTGTGACACAGGCTTTGCTTTAAGAATTGCTTGTAATACTGGATCCTCCCATGGTCCACCATCTCGAATGATTCGAGTCACTAGTTCCAGGTTCATATTCCTGTATTTATTTAGAAGGTTCTGACATTCCTACATGTAAAATAAAAAAACCAGTTAGGAAGAAGAAAAAAGTGTTGTCTAAAAACAGTTAGGCTATCCAAAAGATACAAAACAAGAAACCCATGCTTAAATTGCTAACAGGAAATACTCAAAGTCTTTCATTGACCAGACCTACACAAACCCCTGAAGTAACAACTTGTATTATCTCAAAACAATGACATAATTGTTGAAGCCCGAGTTTTCATGTCTTCTATAGTAACTGGGCAAGAACGTTCCACATGCGTAACAATGCAAAAACATCTTTCCTTGAATTGGAGACGGTGGCAAACACCAAGACTAGTCTTCTGTCATGCCAGTCTGTACAGATTTAGGCATGCTGGCACTAGATTTGTGATCCAGTAATGGTGTCTCAAGTCTAGGAGGCAAAAGCTGAATTAAGCTATGAGTCACCAGCCCTCAACAACCATTTTTCTGCAGATCTCCACATATAAGAAATTATGTTTGCCTATAATATTATGGAATGCTTTAGCCACCGGTGATTTTCATATATGTCAAGTTCGCTCTCACCTCCACACCCTGTTATTTGCTGGTAAAGTGTCAATAGTAATATTAACCAACAGAAAATTTTAATCATGAGAAAGTCATCTATTTTTAAAAGAAAAAATGCAGCTGAGGAATAGTTTCTATGCACATACAATTACCTTCTTCACATATGCCTGTTTGCTCTACGTTCTTTTATTTTCAAATTAATTTTTTCTTTTATATTCAGATGACTATGTTTGATGGTATACAACAGGTAAGTAATTAAATAATGGTTTTCACTACCAGTTTGATTACATAACTGATGCAGAAATTATTTAAAATAGGCCTTTGAACAGTTTTCTAATACATTCATTGTTCAGAAGTCAAAGACAATTGAAAACTGTAATACAAAAGCACAGAGAAAGTAACATACATCACACTTCGTGCTAAAGTCTTTCCTATTTATTCATTGACTGTTTTTTCACAATCAGTCATTAAACAACTGCCAAACTGCTCCACTACTCTCATGTGAGTGGCTCTACTGAATCCTGAGGATGCAAAGCCACTTCTTGACCATAGTCTGCCACCAACTGTAATCAAGCAAGTAATGGCTGCTGGGAAGCAATGCTGATACATTAAATTAATTTGTAGTAGCAGTGACAGGTATCAACATAAAAATAATAAAGGAATAGCTTTTTTCTCAAACTACACTTCCATGACCAGAATTAACAAAAGACACGACCCTGTTTTTCATCCCCTCTTTCCCTACAAAGTTTCCTCTTGTGGGGGTACAAGCGCGTGTGGTCCCAAGCAACGAACTCAACATTCAAAAACATTCAAAAAAAGTTCAACTAAAAAAAAAAACCTGCCTCATACTTATCTGGGAAAAAAAAAAAAAGGAAGTTTTTAATCCAGGATCATTTACCTCATGCAGTTGTATACAGTCACACAAAACTTTGGCCCAATCTATGCAAGAATAGAACAGTTTAAACTATGCAAGTTTGCGGTGACCTGGAAACTTCATTGAGATAGAGCTTCAATTTCATATTTACTGTTTAAAACCACAGAGGGGAAACAGGTTTCGCGTAATGAAAAGGTACAGGACACTGGATGACATTAAGCTCCAAATCAACATAAAGAAGCAAAATTTGCCTTTTCTATATGAGAAATGCACAAAATATGACCAACAAGAGTGGTAGTACAAAGAGAATTACATTTTGCTTAGTCTAAGTAGATTCAAATAGCAATGATGAGGATAAGTGTAAAAATAAATGGTCTTCCCTTCAAATATTGCCTCCTCCACCTTTTTTCTGGGGAGGTGGGTGGGAGGGGAGGGGAAGAGGCGTATAAACAAGTAAAGCAACTACTTTCTTTCACTACAATGGCATGTTCCTCCAGGTTATATATATGCACAAATTCTGTCCTTACATCTACTAAAATTAATATTAAAAGACATATAAGAAAGTAGACAACTCTACCTGGATCGAACCTAAAATATCTTTCAAAGGATCTTCATAGAACTCATCCTTTCCAAAGAACAGCAGCAATTCAAAAAAACTCCTAAAAAACAGAAGTAGTGACAAGTCAAACTAAAAACATTCATTTAAATAATGGCACTACCGTAACTCTTACTTTTCACAGCACTAAAAGTAGGACTTTGGTAAATTCTAGACCTGTGCCCATGCTGGAGTCACTCAAACATTTGGCTAATGCCCACACTCTTCAAACAACAGCTTCCATTTCAAAGGTTTTATGTCAGTCTGATACTTTGTACTGGATTTTAGCAGTTTGACTTCCTCACATACACCTCAAACACATTTTTCATCAATTTGCAAATACAATGATGCTATATATAAGCTAATAAGACCTCACGGGCAATAATACAGTTTATATTTAAAAGTCAACTTAAAGATCTTTCCTGCCACACTTTTTTCACAAGTTCTGGATATTTAGGCTCGCAACAGCTGCCTGGTCTCCCTCAAGAACTCTTGTGTTCTCCATAATGCTACTCCCCATTCACCAGTACAACTGTGAACCCTCTCAAAAGCCAAAGAATTTATCAGATATGCAGCAATTTCAAGGAAGAAAGAAGACAGCTGTAAAATTACTATAGTATGTACTGTATATAAGGATTTACATCCAAAGAACAGTAAGTTCATGAAAATACAAGTTCTAAATAATACATATTTTAAGTATGATATGCACTTTCTACTAACCCATTTTATTTCATTTCATTTCACTCTGTCTTGTTACACCCACTGAAATCTCTCTCTGAAGATGTCAGTTTAAAGGTGTTTTTTTACCTTCCCAAAGAAAGCTTTTGAAGATTATTTTTAAAGAGGCAAAATCTGTGCAAATATGCAAAGAAAATGACATTATTCTTCTGTGTGGCACTCAAATTCATACAACTTCCATTTTCAATATTTAAACAAATCAGGTCTATGTGCAGTAACATGAATTCACAGGTGTTACCTCAAAAGAGCGAGCAGACACAGGAGAAAGCAGAGCTGGTCCTTTTAACAGCAGCCTGTATTTAAACTGAATTGTGGCCTCCACATTTTTCACCATCTTAAAGCACTGATCTAGCATTTTATTTCTTTTAAATGTAGCAACTAAGACAGACCATCCTGATAAAAGAATCAGAAAGGGTGGTAAAAACTAGCCTTCCAGAGCTCAAGTCAACTTGGGTCTTCAGTTAAACCAGCCTACTTCCAAATAATTCTTGCAATTCAGTCAGTTCAGTGAAATTGGGCAGTTGGACCTCATGGATGTGTGGTGCACCTGGTATTAGTCTGCTTTAAAATTCTGAGAGATTGAATTTCTATTTGGAAAAAGTAACAGCCAAGTACTGCACTAATAAGCTGCAAGTGCTGATTAAGAAAGACATGAGCAATTCTCAGAGGGAAAGACAGGACTGGAAGAAATACTGTGCATCTAGGGTATTTTAGAAACAGGACTGAACAGCAAATCCTTTGGTCTTCTAACAGAACAAAATACGAATAATTTTATTTAAGATTATTCTTTTTTTTTTTAACGAACAAGGAGAGCAAGAAGGTAGAGAGGGAAAAGGTGGAAGGTAACTCCTGAAATAGGTTACGTACTGCACTCTTCTAGAGTCCCCGTTTTTAAGTCAAGATCTTGCCAGTGCAATTTCTTCCCTGACCACAAACAAAATTACAAGTCTTTTATTGAACCTGCTCATAAAACAAAAGGTAGGCTTTCATCAACAGCTGAACAAGGAACTCTTTTGTGGAACAATAAAGTTCACTGCAGTTATCCCCAAATTTAAAGTCAAACTTCAAAATACAGTTGGCCCTCTTGCACTTGGCGCCCCCCATATTGCGGCTTCACATCTTAGCGGCATTTTTTAGCAATGAAGGAGGCCCCTTTTCGCAACTGTGTGTGCGCGACCTGGCACACGTGAATATTCAATTAGGCAGTCATGAATATTCAAATCAAACCCCATGCCATGCCGCACAGACCACGGATGCACTGCTCTGCCCATGGCCGCGCCGGCCCTGCTCTGTCCCTCCGCTCCGTGTTGCCCCAGCACACCCCCTCCCCTCTGGGCAGCTCAGGGCTGGGACAGCAGTGCCAGTGGCTCCCTGCACCAGTGCCTGCACCCGACCAGAAAAGGGTTTTTCCCCGGCGGGGGGTGGCTGCAGGCACTGGGAAGCACCGACACAAACACCAATACACAGCAAGGCAGTGCCAAAACAGCGCTGGGGAGCCGGGAGGGCCATGCAAGGGTGTGGGGCAAATTTGCATATTTATGAGCTGCGAATCAATGCGGAAGGCGGGCTTTGTGGGACCTGAATAAACCCTGCAAATCAATAGTAAGCAAGTACAGTTGGGTCTCCTATATAGCAGACCCGCAGTCTTAATCGGGTTCCGTGAAGCCCTCCTTCTGTGTTGAATGGCAGCTCATTAATATGGAAATTTGCCCAGCACCCTCAGACAATCCCTGGCGCTATTTTGGCACTGTGTTGCTGTGTATCGGCTGCCGCGGCAGCTGTGCTGGGGGAGGGGGGGTTTGGGAAGTGGTGGAGCCGCCACGACCAGGACGGGACGAGCGGAGTGGTGGGGCCGGCACAGGCGGGGCAGCCATCCTGGGAAGGGGGGAGGCACCGCGGCTGAGATGGCGCAAGCGGCGCAGATGAGCCACTGCGGCGGATGTGAGAGTTGATTTGCATATTCGTGACTGCCTAACTGAATATTCAAACGTGCCAGGTCACGCATACGCAGTTGCGAAAAGGGGCCTCCTTCATCACTAAGAAGTCATGCCGCTAAGATGTGAAGCTGCAATATGGGGGGCGCAAAGTGCAAGAGGGCTGACTGTAGAAACTATACTTTTCTTCTCTATCAATGCACCTGCTCACACTCTTATCACACTAATAAAGGAAGTTATCAAAATTTCGATTTCCTCATCAATGGTCTCCATTCACTTAAAAGTACTCCAGTCAATTCCAACATGGACCAGTTATCTAAAAACCATCTGCAGCACTGCTCACCCACATTTCAATCCATCTAGATCTCTCACATCACTACTTTGGTATTACTGGCGTCACCAGATTAGCTAAGAACACCAATAACACTGGCACCAGTATGAAACCCCCTGATACTAATGACAATTCAGATGCTGCTTCATTTGATATGAATAGCAGGCTATTAAGAGTCGGTAATAAAACAGTTGTTACTGTTAACAATTTATTGTCTGGTTACCAAGGAAATGTAACTCGTGCATGAAGATACAGTCAGAAAGATTTTTGCTCTCCAAGAACTAAGACTTAAATTACACACAATTGTCAAAAGATATTCCAGCAAGGTTTCCCAGGTAACTGCAGCTACTAAGCTATGGGATCCCTTCATATCACAAAACATGCAAATTTATGGCAGCCAGGCAGAGTCAGAAGAAAAAAATAATCCGACATTCTAGAATGGAAGCAAATCTCAGTAGTAAACCCAAATCCAACCCCCAAGATAGGCATGGGTGACTGGATCTCGGCTATCAATTGACTTCTCAATTATCAGGAAATGTCAAAAAAATATACAACAAATAGATTAATTTCCACCTTTTTACCTGGTAAGCTTTCATATTTAAAAGTTCATACAAGCATGGTGTGAACTTTGGGGTTTTTTATTGAGAAACTAGTGGTGAAAAAAACCTGACAGTAATAGAGGTCACCATGTTTTCATGTAACTGCAGGTCAGTCATTCTCTGATACCTGAGCATTCCAGTTTTGAAAATTGTGGTCTTATGGTTCCATCAACAGTCTAATGTCAAATAGTTTCACACACACAAAACAGTAAATATCTATGGTGAAGTTCCACCAGTACTTAGAAAGCACACACTCTGTAAGTGTTCTAAATAAAGCATTGACTCCTCTGTAATTAGCACTGATGGTTCAACAGCAGTGGAAAGGATACACAACCCAGTCCTCCTGACCAAGGAAATTAAGAGAGGAAGACTAGAAGAGGATTCATCTCTGATGGCTAGATGGGGGAACAAGACATAGGAAATTCTGAACTGAGAGAGTGAGCTGTATTTGAAAGCACCTCTCAACAAGGACAAATAAACCTGATTTACTCAAACTCAACTTGCAATAAAGATAGTACTTAGGCTTCTGTCCCCATCTGCTGAGACAAGATCAAGTAAGTACATTGCATCTCAGCTAAGTACAGCTAATTCACTTAAAGATTTACTTTTCTTGCTTCCATTTGGCATTGAAGGTTTGAACCGTGAAAAGCAAGGTTTTATAACAAGAGAGAAATGGAACTTTCACTTATCTACTTATCCTTAACTGACACTTTCAGTCCTCATGTGGGAGGATCCCCAATGCATCAAGAAAATTGAAATTAGAGCAAGATTTATGGCATAACATTCTCCAGTTCTTTAAGCTGAATGTGACTTTTGAGTCAGTTAACTCTACAACAAGCAATTCCCATAAGCATTTTGATGACTCAAACAAAAATCCACTTTAAAATAATTGAATTATTTCTTAAACACAACAAGAAAATTATCTTATTAAATACTTGGCTTATTACCTATACCTTCTACCCTAAAGGCAGAAGAATAGAAACTTGAGATAAATTACTTAAAATTATCTTGTGTCAAAGGTTGGTCTTCAAATGCTCCTAAATAAGATTTTTCTAAAAGAAGTCTGTGTGATGATCACTTATTTCTTGAGATTATTCATTTTGCCAGAAACGCCTCACAGTAAAACACTGCAATACCCAACATGAATATTTAACAAGAACACAGAAAGACTTAACTAAATTCTAAGTTTTGTATCCTCAGCATCATGCAGCTACATCTCCTGGTAAAACTATTCTTTAAAAAGGTTCTGAGGATGTCAGACCCTACTGCAATTATCATCTACATTGTAAAGGAATCAATAAAAAAATGAGAGATACTTACAAAGCGAGGCTACTCAACACGTATTGTACGTGCTCACATTCAGCTGGGAACGACACACAGGCAGAGGTGAAACAACAGAGAGCTGTCTGAAGCACCTGAAGTTGAGGCAAAGGAACCTGCCATCTTCCAGCATAGTCTTCAACAACCTAATGACAGAAACATTGAAATACATATTACAAAGGAAGACATTCTCTTTAGGCAGAAAGGGTACATGGGTAGCACTATACCTGCTTTATCTCCCCTCCTTCTCCCTCAGAAGTAGAATTTGTAACCAAAAACTATGAACATTTTCTGTTATTCAAAATAGAAACTGTGACCTAAATCATAATAGGCATACCACAAGGGACCTTCAACTATTCTTTTCAGAGGGTAAGGCAGGAAATACTTTCTTCTTATGCTGTAGCACAGTAGATATTACACTCTGCATTTAAACACAAGATTTTATTTTGCAAAGGGACACAAATTATAGTCTATAACAACATCCAGACATTCTAGTCTAAAAAACATTCCAAGAGAAGAAAGACTAGCCTTTATGTCAGCAGAGAGAGGCACAAACAACCAGTCACCCTTCCTTATCTGGTCAAATGAGTAAGTTTGGCTTTTTTTATCCATGTGATGGAACTAAGGCTAGTTATGGCTTCATCTACAGTTACAAAACTGCACCACTATTTATACAGATACATGAAGGAGAAAAATAGATTTTTTTAAAGAGAAAAGTCGTTTCTTGGTCATCTAGTTAATATAATTTTTATTAGTAAAAGCACATTTCTGGTACTGGCTATGGCCTCATTGGGAGGCTCAATAACCCAACACCATCTAATATTTCTACACAGGTAATCCTACCCTGAAGTTCTCTGAAAGGCTCAGTCCACTGGGAGCACTCCATGTCCAAAACACACAGCACTGAGTTCAGCATGAGGCACAGCAGTAACACTGATGTCTGTAAAGGCACCCACCAACGCTGTGACAGATTAGTCACTGTGCTGCAGGTCCCTCAGGAAGCAGAAGGCCAAGGGCTCTGGGTTGTCTCTCCTTTAATCAACAGCCAAGATGTAACTCATGCAGTACTCTCTGAGTGGAGGCTCAAAACCTATTTCTTCCTTGCTCTGGCACAGGGCTTATCTCATTCCTCTGCAGTCTGGCTCTCTTTGCTTCATTACTCTTGCCTTTTTTCTTTAATCACAACAGCACCGCTGCAATATTGAAAGTGGACTAGCTGCACTTCAGGGCCTAGGACACTCTTCCCCAGATGCAGAAACCTGAGATCTCCTATATCCTAAGAAAGGGAGAAGCAGGTGGGGAAACAGTACCATGAGCCACGTAGTAAAGAGAAAGGTAAAGCTCTCCATAGCATGCACAAGATCAAGTGACTGGTTTCAAGAAAGCTATGAAGTGCCAATCACAGTTACACCTGGCCACCTTCCTCAAGAGCCAGAGAAAACACAGATTAAACTAAAAATCAGCTATAATTCTCTTTAGGATTTTTTCTTGACGTAAAAACCCCCTTAGATGTGACTGACTTGCTATCAACTAAAGGGCTTAAGTTTGTGGAGCAGCCTACACGTTCAGTTCCAAATCTGCGTGCCTGACTTTGTTTAAGGCTCCGCAACATGAACACGCCAGTGTCCCATTGCTGACATGCAACCAGTAACATTTTCTCCTCACCAAGAGCAGTTGAAATGGATTCATACTTTGTCAGTAGATTTTGACTTCCCCACCAAATTTATTTTAATAATTTCTGTTTGAAAATCTGTTAACTTAGTGCAGCAAAAATCTAGGTCAACTGAAGGAGAATTAACAGACTTGTAGATAAATACTTTTCCTCTTAAAAAGAGTTCTCTGAAAGAGTTTTAACAAAGTCCTTTCTACAAAAAATCAAAAAAGCCTTGGAAGAAACAAAATAGACAGAGAGAACAAACATCCTTTAGTGGTGTTAGTCTCCAAATGGTCAAACAAAGGTAGAAATAAAGTATCAGTTCCCAGCGTGGTGTTTCACAATGCTTTGACCTGAGACGCACAGTATAGATCCAGTTATAAATTATTTCAAACAATAAAACAACATTTTGTAATGATACACATTTATTTCCTTGGTAGTTTAAAGTATGAACAGTGAAGACCTGTAGAAAGGACTTAGGGCAGAGAGTGAACGAACTCAGCATAGATGAGTGGGTACTTAGGGAACAAAACTGTAATACAGTGGCCTTCAAACTGACCACTACCACCCAAGAGCAAGATTGTCTTATTATGGTAGATATTTGAATGAAAGACCACCTCAGTGCTCATCACAATGGCCAAGAAAGCAAATTAAATATTAGAAGAGCAATACAAAATCAAGCAGAGTGTTAACAGCTCAAAACTACACCACACTCCCATTCTTCCCTCAAGAAAGATAAAGGCAGCCTTAAAAAAGCTTTGAAGGAAGGCAAGCAACACTAGAGTAGCAAAAATAACTTTCATATAAGGATCAATGTAGCCAACCAGGACAGTTTAGATTGAAAAGAAAAACACAGGTGAGGAGGTGGGGGGTACCAAACAAGGTCAGCAAGCAGGATCAAAAGAACGAATGGGAGTGTGCACGTAGTGTGCAATTAAGCTGCGGAGCTCCTCACAAGAAGGATGCTAAATGGGTACATGAATTGAAAGAGGCGGCACGAGCTGAAAAATATGTCCACTAGAAGTTACTACTAACTACAGCAAATTAGCCAAACTGAAAATAGCTAAAGAGGAGAAAGCTACTGTATTTGCTGATACCATTCTTTAGTTAGGCATGTACTTGAACTTTTGATAACAGTTTGGTTCGAACGTCAGTGTAGGACAAGTGCAAATCATCAACACTGAAAATCAATTCAGCACTGGCTCATGCTGATGAAAACAGACTTCACAGTCTCCAAAAGGTGCAGTCCTACTGCCCACACTTCATGAGGGCCTACCAGTCCTACTGAGTGGCCCCTACTGCACCTACAGCCCTCATCTGAGCCCAAAGCAAGCTAGATCACCAACTAATCGGCAGAGAACAGCCTCCTCTCTCCCCAGATACCATCAGTCACAGCCTGCATCAGCTCTCTGAACCGGCCCAGCACTCTGGCAGTCAAGCACCAGAGGCAGCAGAGAAATGAAGACACTGCAACAGCAACACCACCTTAGGTAGTTTGTCTGCAACTCAAATGTGCCCCAAAACGGTTCACAGAAACAGCCCGTCCCATCCGCCCCCGGGTCAGGAAGAGTATAAATAGCAAACTTTTTTTCTGAATATGGATACCTGAAACTATGCAGTCATCAGTCCCAGGAAAACAAATAAAAGTCTATCAGTCAACTCTCAGCAAACCTGCAACAATCACCAGTAAAAGACGAGGGGTTTGGGGGCAGGTTGAGAAATAGCTAAACTAAGTACAAAATAAATTTGAAATCACACTTCACACACATTCCGTGCGGAAGGAGAGTGTGGAATAACGTGCATTTGTTTTACAATTCGATGTATACTTTAATGTCTGGTTTTAAGTCATCTTATGGAATAATAAAACTTTTTCTATAATAGAAATCAACTCCCTTTTTGTTTTCAAGGAAAAGTTGAAGGGACATGATTCTGCTTTTATATCAAATTTATGTTTATCAGCACAGTTTTAACAGGCATACTAATTTCAATATAATGAAGTCAGCCAAACAAGCAGCACATAACATTGTCAAACCAAAGTCTGTTCCTTGTCCAATCAACAGTACAGAAAACCAGAAGGGATGCAACACTTTATTATGACTTCCTGCCTTTCAAGAACTCTGTTGTAGTGCAATTTTTAATGTACTTGAAGACCCTCTATGCATCATTCCCAAGTCTGTCTTTACCTGCCATTACTAACATCCACAAGGAGAAAGTGGGGCTTTTTGTGTTCTTGCTCATTCAGTGCAGACAAAGGTACTCAACAGGAGGCTGAAGCACCTTTCTGACACCAATCCCCCCAGCTCAGCTCCATCTTTCTCCCACACCAATACTGCCTCCTTTTCTTTTTTTAATAACTCAGATAAAACCCCATGACTCAGATGTGTGTTATTAAATACAAAATCAAGACCAGACTTATCAGAAGTTTCTAAGCACAAAGCTAAGGCAGCTAACTTCAAAAATAACCAGGTAGCAATTAGACCTAAATATTATAATATTATAAGTGATAACATATTATATTATATTTTAATTTATTATATTATAATTTAATAGAATATTATATTTTAACTGATTAAAGACACACATATATGTATTTTAAATTATTAAATACACATATAATGTTATTGGACTATATTTCAAAGACTTGAGAGAAACAGACAGCATTGCAAACAACTATATTTGCAAACACACAGAACACAAGAAACAAATGTTTTATGCAGTGCTGGGCCTGAAGTTGCTACAGCCTTTCCTGTTTCCACCCACAATAAAAACAGAAACTAAACACTCCACCAATTTTAAATGTTGTCATTACTAGCGCTTCAAATGAAGCTGCTCCCAGCTTCTCATGAGATTCAACAGTAAAGGGAGCCACCCCAGAATTAAAACCACAACAGTTCCATATTTCTGCTTATAGTTTTCAGACAAATAAAGTTTGTTGGCAGATGTGATGGTTGTCATTCGCTGTAATAAACATACATAGTGGTTGTCACACAAGGGGACAAACAAAAAGGATTTAAATTGACAAGCGAAAAAGGGGCATACTTAAAAAAACCAGTTTCCTGAAAATTAAAACCATACTTAAAAACAACAGGGTTATCTGAAATACAAAGGTGCAGAAATACAAGAGCAGCTCAGATATCAAAACTGAGTTCTAGAAGAGAACTTGAGTCATACAGCTTAGTTGACCCTGAAACATCACGAGACAATGTTTTTTACGGTCTTTTTAACGTGTTCAGTGGATGATGAGCATTTTATTCTGTGTCTGTATACAAACAAGCTAACTATCCTTACAAATATGGATTTCATTATTCATAGAGAGTAGAAAAGGCCTTAAGACTTTTGCGTAATACAGTCATACCTCCGTAGTCACAAGGAGCAGGTCTCCTGGGGGTCTCGAGAACTTCTAATCCGCAAACAGTTGCGGGTCATTAATATACACAGAGGCCACGCCCATTGCTCCCCCCCCCAGCCAATCAGGAGCACTGGGGAGCGTTTTTTGCTCCTCTCCACGAGCTCTCCCAGCACAGGGGAGCAAAGGGAAGCGTTTCTGAGCCCTCTCTGCCATGGAGAACCCCTGGGCTTCTCTTTGGCCATGCTGCTGCTTCTGCAGCTGCCGCTGGGCTGCTGCCACCATGCATGCTTGCGCTGCCACTGTAGTGAGGAAGCTCTGGGGCCGCGGCAGGTAAGGGGGTTGGCAGGTGTCCCTGGGCTCAGTTCAGCACGGGTCCGTGCTGCCAGTGCTCTTGGAACCGGGGAAGCCTTAACTTTGCAGCACTGTGACACCCGAGGCCACTTATGGCAAGGCGTGCATCAGTGTCAGAGTTTCTTTCCCTTTAACTGCAGCAGCTATGATACATTCATCCACCAGTCCTGATTGTGGTAGCAGCAGCGCTGGCCATATGTGTGGCAGTGCTGTGCTGGGTCTCAACGGCCACCCGGGGCATACCGTGGGCTGACAGCACTGATGCTTCCCCGCGCGGGACTAAAACACCCTGTGCACACTGAGGCACGCTGCACCGTAAGCCTTCCGCAGTAGGGACCGGGCATGGAGACACACAGGAGCCAGGCAGGGACCATGGCACGGCGCCACAGGACTACGAATAAATGCCACAGAACCTCCACAGCACTCATAAGGGAGTGATCTGTGGTTGTCCCCAGTGAGCAGGGGGCATTGCGCACCCCCCCCGCTGGGCTGGGCCAGTCCCACCCCACAGCGAAGCATCGACCGGGAAGCTCCGTGAATCACCGAGGCAGATTTGCAGGAAAAGTCTTCATGATTCACTGAGGTCACAATGGAAAAAGTGTGATGCACTGAGGTATGACTGTATAAAATATCAGTTAACATACAAAAGTTTAAAATTATTTTTTTAAAAATGTAAGTACTTTACTGCAATTCACATGTGAATATAGCATAAGGAGTAACCAAACAATCACATTTCTGGCAAAAGAAAAATACATCACCCAGCAACAGTATGACACATCCTATGAGAGGTTTCTGCCAAAGCTCTACCCTTAAAGCTAAATGCTTCCCCCCACCCTCAACCACCAAAATCTCATCCATTCCATCAGCCTGCCTGAGGCAAGAACAATACAATACCTGAGACTGGGTTCCACATGCCCATTCCATTTAGCTACCCAAAGAGACATGCATATTTCGAGTCTGTCACTTGGATAACCACAAAACCTATATATTAATCCTAGAAAAGGAGTTTTGCCTCATTGTAGCAGTGTAGTAAACGTTCTTATGTAAGCTTTAGGATTGAGAGATAAATACTTACATTGAAAAGTAGAAATATTCTTCCTCACTTGATTAGCACCCCACTTCCCAAATGAAAGTCAGCGAGCAATTAAAGGAATTATTTTCATTACATATGAAAACAGGAACTGTCAATCTTGTGAACACACACAAATGCTTATGTCCCCATCACTAGTAACACACAATTTATGATGTTTCAGTTAAGAAGAACAATTACTTCTTTCCCTCGTCTGAACTTTCTGATTTTTGCATTACCTACTGCACTATGTGCCTTCGCTAACTTAAAAAGCCCGTGTGGCAAGGCTCTCAAACAGACACAAGTATCACTCAAATGAGACCCTTCTTTTAGGTACAAAAACCTGCAACTCCTTTACAAGTTACAATCCGGACACATTTTTCCATGCAACACTCATGAGTTTCTTTTCATACACAACGGTACACTTCAAGAAAAGGTGTTAAAATCTGATGAAGCAGCCACACCAAGAAGTTGCAAAGTCTCTAATGGGAAAGTTCCAAAGTAGGGAAAGCAGAAAAACGTTACAAAAAATCAAGAAAAGTCCACAATGTATTCGTACACTTGTGGAATGTTTCTTTTTTAAAATATGTATTAAATCCTTAATCCCACTCGTAAAACAGGGAGGTAATTTCTTAGGGTAAAGCTAAAAGGAGGGCAGGCCAGGAGATGCTGAGAATCGCCAGGAGCATGTGAATAAGAAAAGACTCTGTAATGTTAATTGACAAGAGCCCTAAAGAACAACTCCTACAGGCTTCCAATCTGCAGATAAAGAGGTTGCAAATCAACCGCTATTGTGAATTCTGACACTGACTGAGGAGCACCACAAGGCAGTCTTGCATGAGAGTGACCAGTTGTCCCATCAAGTGACAAAAGAAGGAAGGCCGCCACCTCAGCCAGGACAAGGACATCCTTCTTTGCAGACAGGTAATCCCATCACAGAACTTAACTTCTCCTCCTCGGCATTCAGCTCGAGTGTAAACATGACCTGGTGCTTGCCACATCCATTTCGTAAGGATTTCCTTTTAAACCTGAACTTCCCTTGAATCTCAAGCAGCACAATACTAAATTGCTAAGGAGCAAACTGAATACGCTGGCTTCCAGACAAGGACGGAAAAAAGACCCAGCAAGTAAAGAATACAATGACAGGTTAATTTCTAAAGTTTAACAGTTTCAAGTAGTTGTGGTAAACAGGTAGATTTAGCTACTGCAGGTAACAAGCAATGTCACCATTAAAAAATTAACATGAAAAATGTTAAAGAAATCAAATATGGCTTTAACAGTGCTCTCAAACTTTGAGCCATTAACAAGTATAAAACATCAGACAGATACAAAAAAAACCTTTCAACACCAGAAATCAAACCACAAGAAAATAGGCAGTTAAACATTACAGATTTTGCCTTCTCGGAGAAATAAGCTTCAAACATATTGAAGAAATCACTTTCCACTACCAGCATTCATGTGAGCATGTGTTTTGTGGCTAAGCTTTAAAATGGTGTATACAGACCAAACACGGACCCCAAGAATCCAAAATGTAATAAAATAAAAGTCAGCCATAACCTAAAGGTTTGGGGTAGTTTTGTTTGGAGATGTTTTGTTGGAGATGTTTAATAAAATATAAAAGCAACTTACCACTACTGACTTGAAGTCCAAAGTAAGAGACAAAAGCTTTCAAATTTAAGACCAAAACAAAAAAAGTAGAAATGTAATAAACTCAAAATCAGAAGAACAAACATTCAGAGTTGTATATTTTTCTACCTTCACCACCACAAAGCAAGATAGACAACAGTGAGTCATACACCTCTGCTTTTTTTTTTTTTATTTCTGCTAAAATAAATCCAGGAAACACTTATCTTCTCTAATGCGTTACTAAATTTTACTTCTTAGCTTTTGAGTTTATAAGCTCAAGAACTATTTTTCCAGCGGTGACTCGAGATACCACTAATTAATGTAAGCAAACTAGGTAATCTTTATTTCAGGAAGTCGGGTCACACTGGAAGGCCGTAAGCTGATACTACAGTAAGAGCAGGTCAGGGAATGTTTCCCCTCACGGAAATACCTTGTTACTTCAGACGAACCCACCTTGCGTTTATTTCAGGACTGAACAACATAAAGTAACATCCAGTACAGTTATGCAGCCATGTGGACAAGCACAGAAATGCTGGCAGCAACTTGTAATATTTTGATAGTACTGAATGCTGTGAGAAAATATTCTGAAAAGGAAATGCAATTTCAAGGTAGTTGATAAAACTGTACCTGCTTCAAGTGCAACAAGGCAAGCTCTGTTTGCCAGCTCACTATTAAGGCTTGTTTTCAAACCAACTAAACTCGGAAATTCATTCTTCTGGATTACAAAAGCACCCTCTCCACCCTCATACCAAAGGTAATCATCTGTGCTCTCTTCACTGACCTTCAGCATCTGTGTTTCTGACACAGAGGAATCTCTCAATGGCTCTGGCTCCCGAGAAATCTCACGAAAAAAATTTAAAATTTTACATAGAACACCAGCTGAAACTCATGAAGCTCTTCCGAATGTTTAGGCTGCGGGTTTCTTCTAGGTACAACCCCTCAATTTTTATTTTTAAATTTACAAAGTACTTACAAGTACCTTGTTCTTTTGCCTACCAAAGTTTGGAACAGTCACTTCTCCCGTCATCCAAGCGGGTTTGGAACCTCACAAATAAGAAAAGCCACATCAGCAAATTTTAGAAAGTAACAGAAACAGCTGGTGAGATGCATAAACTGGGTACTTGACTCATCTTCCCACTGTCTCTTTTCAGTTCCAGTTACAGAAATCTTGATTTTTGCTTTCTGCATGTCATCAATCTCAAATAACAACCTAAGAAAACGGTTTTCTTCCATTTTGCCTTGAAAGACTCAGGCTATCCTGACTCTGTATGACCAGGAACACCTACAAGACACGGATCCTGAAACTACACATGGGTTTAGAGATGCCATATTCCAACTTCATCTTGTACCATTAACCTGTGATTATCTGCATATTTATGGGAAATGCTATGATAATCCTCTCCTCTTTTTTAACTACCTAATCTATCTGAAAGTGAAGTTGAGCTGCAATACTTCCAGGAGTCAAGAGAACTGAATTTGGCTGTTTACAGCCATTTTTTTACCTTTCTAACATACTTCAAGGGTTAAAGACGTGCACACCAAAGCCTTAAGGTCTAAAGCCACTCTTAGACATCAGTAAGAGGCACTTCTGTCTACAGGAAATGGGTCCACAGGTTTAAAAGGCTTTATTTACACCTTCCTTCATTTCTCCTGTAGCTCTTACTGGGAGGTGTGGATGTGTGCATTCCTCACACAGTGTCCTAACTACCTAAAAGCAATCAAAAAACATTATTTTCAGGTGACACCAAGCTTCACTACTATGACTGCAGCATAGCCATGTGTTTTAATAGGTTGCTACTCTGAAAATAAAAATGTTTCTTTTAGGTAGTTCAAACTCATGGCACCATCGCTAAGCAACTATTTCTGCAACTTCCGTTCAACTTCTAACACAGAAACAGGAACACAGGAAGCAAACTGGGACGTTTAGAAGAGCCACATGGCTACTAACACAAGCAAACACTGTGTTATCAGTGCAGGGCGGAATGAGTTGGAAAGGCTTGATCCGCATTACAACCAAATACACCCTGCAGAAGATGTGGATAGAAAACTACAGAGCATCAGGCTCTGATATAAATTAGATCCAAAGGGAAAACTGCATTAAAAAAAACATATCGGGGCAGGGGGGGAGAACCTTAATCTAATTAAGCAATACAGTGAGATGTTGTTTAAGTGACATGATATTTTTTCCCCCAGCCAAAGTTATGACAAAGAGATGATCTAAACTTCATGATACATTCTGAAGAAGAAATATAAATAGGCCCCATCCCTCATTAAACAGGCTGAGGGTTCTATCAGCCTTCTGTCTGTAGAGGTGTGTAATTGCACAGCCCATCCCACGAGGGTAAGGGAGCTAATGTGCAGCACCCACAACTTCATTTGTTGTCAAACCACAAATGTCACACAGCTACAGGCTGCTCATAACAGCACACTACACCCGCTAAGACCTTGCATTCGTGTAGGAAAAAAACCAGTAGAAAAATCCATTACTAAAACACGTGCTCAAACAAAACACATTATATCGAGCGAGCACATGACTGCTGGCCACACCAAGCCAAATTTAAACAAAACAAGCAAAAAATAATCCCTGGAGACAAAGCGTTAATATATTAATTCACTCTCACCATAATAATTTAAGCCGTGCATTGTTAAAAAGAAAACTTGAAGAGGAAAGAAACAGAGCCCTTGACATACGCTGAACATTGGCTGCCCGTGTGCAGAGTTCGTCAACTCAAAGCAAAACAAAGTAGGGGAGAGAGCTTGGCACTCTTTCCACACAAAAGAAACTGAAAGAGAAGACCAGGTCAAATGTTTTAGATACTCTCCCAGTAATGACTGCGGTACAACTATTTTATAGGAAAAACTCTTGCCCTGGTCTTGTTCTCTTCTGCTCCCTACTGATTCCTAACTTCGTCTGGGAGATGCGACAGGCATTAAGATACAAAGCCATCACCCTGCCTGCACTTCCTCCTTAACGCAATAAATTCCACACACACTGAACATAGATTTAAAAAAATAAGATAAAATTCTCAGTGTTCACCAGAAGCAAATGTCTTTTTAAGCAGCAA
Source organism: Pitta sordida (assembly GCA_013390025.1). Taxonomy (NCBI): domain Eukaryota; kingdom Metazoa; phylum Chordata; class Aves; order Passeriformes; family Pittidae; genus Pitta; species Pitta sordida. Next base: position 62,553 of record WEKX01000484.1, read on the forward strand.
ACCAAAACCCCCGCGGTTGTGATCCCTTACAAGCGCAGTTTACACCGAACTTCCAAAAGCATTTTCTTCTCTTTTTACCAGCTCCACAATTTTCCTCAAACATCTCAGTTCTGAGAAATCATTAAACAGAAGAAAATGCAGAAAGAGCAGTAAATCCAAAAAAAACCAACCCTCGGATCCCGTGTGCTACCCGAGATTGTTATAACCACACATCTCGGTAAATAACACTGGAAACAGATGTTTCGCTGAACGTCAGGACGAGTAACAGCACAGAAACACACCTAAACAGGCAGGAAACAGCCGCAGCGGCGAGGGAAAGAGCCAGAAAGTCGATGAAACGAAGCAATTCTATGTAAGACAAGCTCTGGGCGGCGTTTGTGGGATCGGCGCCACCGCCGTTCCACCAACACCTGCTGACGGGGAGCAACCTGTTGGCGCTGCACACTCGGCCAGGCACAGGCACAGGCACAGGGGCAGGAGAGCGCTGCTTCTCACAGGGAAAGAGGGGAAAATTAAAAAAAAGGGGGGGGAATATAAAATACCCTAACAGGTCTGATTTGGTCACCGCTACGGGAACCGCTCCCCAGGCCCTTCCCCTGCCCAGCTGCCCCGGCCGGGAGCGGAGCCCGGGACAGCGGGACAGCGCTGCCCCCAGCCCCGCACACGTCCTTCCCCCCGCCCGGCAGTCCCTGTGCGCGCCGGGGCCGCTCCCGCGCGGCTCCTCACGG
>WEKX01000484.1:63683-99142 GCA_013390025.1 Pitta sordida
GGGTGGGCTGGGCCCTCCGCAGAGCCCCGGGGCGGGCCGGGAGCGCGGGCAGAGGCGGGTTTAACCGGGCGGGGCTGTTCCCGGCGGTCACAGGGCACCGTGTCCCGCTGTCCGGGGTTGTTTTGCTCGTCCCCGCGGAGGCTCCTCGGGCTCCCGTGGGCTCCAGAGCCCGCCCAGGGTCACAGTCCGGGGGCTCCGGGAAGTGTCCCCAGAGCTCGTCCTGTCCCTGCCCCCACAGCCCCCCCCGACCCCGCCGGGCTGGTTCGGCAGAACTTGGCACCGAAGGGGAGCCACAATGCTGTGTTTGCCTGGCTGTACTCCTCGCGGAGACCCTGTGGGTTCTGGGGCAGTGCCTAGTTTGGTGTTGGGTTAGGACTTGTTTTGTGCTCCGTGTCAGGAAAGGGTTGCTCAGGAAACTCACGGGCATGAGTTGCATGAAGCAGCAGATGGAATGAAGAACGTTCGATTGGTGCAGGAAAGGGATTGTTTGTCTTTGTCTGTAGTGTGGTGCTGTACCAGCCCAGACTTAGGGTTCTGGGGGGCAGCGAACAGACCAAACAATTAACTGGGACAGTAGCTAATGCTAAGATCGTTGTCTCTCTTTTTTTCAGAAGGTTGCAATCTCTTCCTGTAGCAGCGGTAGATTTTTTTTGTTGGCGGTGTTTGTTTTGGGTTTTTTTTAATGTTGCAACAGCAAACTGTAACAAAACAAGTAGACAGAAGTGCATCTAGAGTTATCCTGATCTCTCCGTCTGCCTTAAAAGCTCAGGCAGTGCAAAACTTCCAAGTGTTGATGCCTGTAGGTAAATGCCCAGGCAACCTATGAGACTTTTCATTTGTATATACACACATGTATATTTTGGAAAAACTTAGAAGAAACAATTGTTGCCTGGTTTTTAAGGAGATGGGTAGTTAATGTGGTGACCATTCATTTTGCTCAGAAAAGAAACCTGAGCAGAGCTTTACTTTGTAAAGGACTTTAAATTGTCTTAGCTGAGACTTATCCCAGGTACTCCAAACCTCAACAACAAAAAGACATAGGTCTTATTTGATTTTAGTGTGCTTGGCTAGGTCGTTACCTGCTTTGATAATATGGTCTAGTTTAGAGTGATGCTAAAAGTGTCCAGCTCTCTTTAGTTATGTTATCTTCCCAAGGGAAGTTGTCATCTTTGAAAATACAGTTTCTTATTTGGTATTGAAACGTGTGTGAATTTCTGTTCCCATTAGGTTGTCCCAGCAGTCTCTAATTGCAGCGACAAAATGATTTGCTCGAGGCTCCAAGTTAAGATTCAGTCTACTACGCAGTTGTGGTTTGAGCTGGAGCAAAAGCAAGGGCTGTTTCTAAACAAGTGCTGACAAAGTTCTTATTTGGTTTTCTTCTGTTTGGTTTTGTTGTTGGTTTGTTGTTTGGTTTTTGGGGGTTTTTTTGTTTGGGGGGGAAGTGGGGTTTACTGGCTTTTGCAAGTGACAGTAATGGGCTTCTTGCCTGCCATTTGGACAGGTAAACTTCTGCTAACAGAATACACATTCTCAGGAAATGAACAAAAAAATATTTATTCAACTTAATGAAAACTGTCAAATATGTTGAAAATACTAAGAAGAAAGCACCCTTTATGCAAAAGCGTAAAGAAAGTTTTCAAGAAATGCAAAAAGCCTTAACTATTTCATTTGAAGTGATGAACAGATGGAGCTTTGAGGATTCCGAGTTTTGAGCATTGTAGTTGTAGAAGTTAAAAAGTATTTTGCTCTGAGGAACTTCATTCTTCCAGTTTCTTTAGCCTTCAAAAGGAAGAACCTCTCAAGAACAGTCTCACACACGTATCTTGCATGTAATTATCTCTTAGATGTCAATAAGTGCTATATTGGATATTGAACAGAGTGTATCCCATAGTATTTGTTTGAAATTATTAGCACACTTTGACAACATCTTTTTTTTCAGCTTTGCGTTGTTGAAGGCAACAATGGAACGGTTTGGGGTGAAGTCGGCTCCGTCCCGGAACCGCTCAAAGACGGCTCTGTATGTGACTCCTCAGGATCGTGTGACTGAGTTTGGCAGTGAGCTGCACGAGGATGGAGGGAAACTCTTCTGTACTTCCTGCAATGTGGTTCTGAACCACGTCCGTAAATCCGCGATCAATGACCACCTCAAGTCTAAAACACACACAAAGCGAAAGGCGGAGTTCGAAGAACAGAATGTCAGGAAGAAGCAGAGGACTCTGACTGCCTCCCTGCAGTGCAACAGTACTGCCCAGACAGAGAAAACCAGTGTCATCCAGGACTTTGTGAAAATGTGCCTGGAAGCCAATATTCCGCTCGAGAAGGCCGACCATCCCTCTGTGCGAGCCTTCCTGTCCCGCTACGTTAAGAATGGCAGTTCAATACCCAAGTCAGACCAGCTAAGGAAAGCGTACCTGCCTGATGGGTATGACAATGAGAACCAGCTCATCAACACTGAAGACCGTTGAGAAGAAAACAGTTTTCATCCTTGTGAAGTTTTACATATTGATGGTGTGGTTTATTTTTATATTCATGCATATATACAGTGTTACATATTGGTTTTACAAGCTATTTTGTATTATTGTAGAAATGACAATCTATTCATGGACTCAGTGGTATGCCACAGATTGTTTCTAACCCTGCTGTAGACTTCCGAGCTACGTTGATGTAGAACTCCTGATGAATGTAGGGAACATACCTGGCATATCCCTTGTCTGTTCAGTCCAACTGTAACTGACGCCAAGATAAAGGCCCTTGGATGGAAGACCTCACTTACCTAAACAGTGCATCTGAATATATGCGTGGAAGATGGTATGAGAGGGATTGTTAATCAAGTCAGTGCATTGCTTTGCCCGTGGGTGACCGAGAAGTGGTGCTGCACCTTTGAACTGCAACAAGTTATAGAATGGTTATGTAAAATCTAGCTGCTCTGGTGGGGGAGGACTATTGCAACTTTCTATTCAAGTTTGGTTTACATTTTAAAACAAGAAACCTTTTTCTTCTAGAATACTCTCTTATAATATTTGGTGCAACTGTGGACGTATTCATTAAATAGCCAGTCTCTTGTTCTGTCCTCTGAACTCCACTCTTCTCATAAGGTTGGCAGTTCTGCAGGTTTACCATGTCTGCTTTTCTAAAAATCACTGTTCCATTGTCTCAGTTTAACATGCCCCCTTCAGTTTTAGTGCCAATCTTGAAAGCTGATTAGACCAACCAGTAAATGAGTGTGGTTTGCAGTGCAACTGCTGTCAAGTGAAACTTGTGCTGGACCAAGTTCTTGGTAGAGAGGATTAATGCTGTTTTCTTACTAGCAGGACTAAGGATGCAAAATCTAAATTGGGGGTGGGGGAGGCACTAAATTGTGGAGTTGAGAAAGTTTTTTCATTGTGCGCAGGAGAAGGGACTCCTCCATCTTTCCCTGAAGGTCCTCTACATCTCTAGCCTTGTCATCAGTCTTTCAGTCGAGGGAGGTAAAGTGATTAAAATAGTTTTTAAAATAGTTACTGCAAAGACAATTCAATACCTGTAAGCACAAGTAGGAAAGTGTGTATGCATTGAGGCTGTGTGTACTGGAATTACAGAGCTGGGCTGTTTTTCTTACTCTGTGCCATGGCCACGTCTATTGAAGTGGCAAAAAGTAAAATGGGGAAATGAAGAATTTCAATTGTGTTACCCTCTCAAAGTCTAGTAAACTGTTACGGAGCTATTCCAAATTATTATGCCAAATAGTCCACCTGATGCAAGTACTCTATAAGAAATTTGGGAGCATTATGCAACGTGCTGGAATACTGACTTCCACCTGCTCTAGATTTCCTTGAGATGCTCTGGGTTCACAGAGGTGCCAAGCATCTTCTGGTAGCACAGAAATCCTCCCTCTCAGTGGATACAATGCTGTAACCATGCTTTAATTCCTTTGGGTGGAGCCAGTTGTCCAGCTTCCTTTCCCTAGTAGAGTTTCACAGTGTATTTCTTTTATTCCTAATATTTACAGCAATACCAAGTATTTGCTAAAAAGGGACAAAATAACCTGATTATTTTGTTTCTGAAGCTCTTTCCCTTGCTGTTTTTCTAAAGCAGGCTCTTTTGCTGGGCTGAGAGACACATTGTTTAGTTAACAATTCTGTTTCTGTGCAATTATCTTCTGAAAAAAAGCACTTGTGTTACATGTCTTGCATCCCACTGCTAAGAAACTCACTGGAATAAATGGCAAAAGCTGAGAAGCAGAAGGCTGCCTCTCCACATGCACCAGTACAGGGGTACTCAGTCCAGTGCTCCACCTCTGGGCCCTGTGGAAGCTGGGGGGGGGGAGCTCCTTGGAGTCTTAGCAATGCCCTCAGCTGTAGGTGTTGCTGGTCTAGAACTTCAGGCAGAAATAACAGTGGCAATTTTTTTTAATCCAGTCCCAACTAAGTATCCAAGTATGCCTTCCAAAGTGTCATTTGCTTTTGCACGAACTTGGGTTTAGCTTAAAATCACGAACTGCCTTGGGCTAGGACTTGTACGAATCTTCTTAAACCAAGCCTTGTCTGTCCTGACCATAATTTAAAGTGTTTTATCACAGCTGCTGTTTCATTACAGTGAAACAACATCCTTGCTTTAATTTTGTTGTTTTAAACCTTATCGATGCTCTCTTAGAATCAAAGCAAATGGAAAACAACAAAGTATTGAGAAGACAGGCTTCCATTAAACAAAAGCATCTAGAGAAAATGAGATGATTAGAAGTCATCAATTTGGGCTAGTTAGCTGAGGTTTTGCTAATGTGGGATTTTTCNGTCTATTGAAGTGGCAAAAAGTAAAATGGGGAAATGAAGAATTTCAATTGTGTTACCCTCTCAAAGTCTAGTAAACTGTTACGGAGCTATTCCAAATTATTATGCCAAATAGTCCACCTGATGCAAGTACTCTATAAGAAATTTGGGAGCATTATGCAACGTGCTGGAATACTGACTTCCACCTGCTCTAGATTTCCTTGAGATGCTCTGGGTTCACAGAGGTGCCAAGCATCTTCTGGTAGCACAGAAATCCTCCCTCTCAGTGGATACAATGCTGTAACCATGCTTTAATTCCTTTGGGTGGAGCCAGTTGTCCAGCTTCCTTTCCCTAGTAGAGTTTCACAGTGTATTTCTTTTATTCCTAATATTTACAGCAATACCAAGTATTTGCTAAAAAGGGACAAAATAACCTGATTATTTTGTTTCTGAAGCTGTTTCCCTTGCTGTTTTTCTAAAGCAGGCTCTTTTGCTGGGCTGAGAGACACATTGTTTAGTTAACAATTCTGTTTCTGTGCAATTATCTTCTGAAAAAAAGCACTTGTGTTACATGTCTTGCATCCCACTGCTAAGAAACTCACTGGAATAAATGGCAAAAGCTGAGAAGCAGAAGGCTGCCTCTCCACATGCACCAGTACAGGGGTACTCAGTCCATTGCTCCCCCTCTGGGCCCTGTGGAAGCTGGGGGGGGGGAGCTCCTTGGAGTCTTAGCAATGCCCTCAGCTGTAGGTGTTGCTGGTCTAGAACTTCAGGCAGAAATAACAGTGGCAATTTTTTTTAATCCAGTCCCAACTAAGTATCCAAGTATGCCTTCCAAAGTGTCATTTGCTTTTGCACGAACTTGGGTTTAGCTTAAAATCACGAACTGCCTTGGGCTAGGACTTGTACGAATCTTCTTAAACCAAGCCTTGTCTGTCCTGACCATAATTTAAAGTGTTTTATCACAGCTGCTGTTTCATTACAGTGAAACAACATCCTTGCTTTAATTTTGTTGTTTTAAACCTTATCGATGCTCTCTTAGAATCAAAGCAAATGGAAAACAACAAAGTATTGAGAAGACAGGCTTCCATTAAACAAAAGCATCTAGAGAAAATGAGATGATTAGAAGTCATCAATTTGGGCTAGTTAGCTGAGGTTTTGCTAATGTGGGATTTTTCAGGCTGCCACCCATAATTTTACATAGGATTCAATGCTGTGTGTTTTTCCCTTGAGCGACAAACTGACAGACATTTTGAGAAGCTTAAGGGTAACATTAGAGAGCATCTTGTACAATTAAAAAAAAAAAAAAACCAAGTTACTTTCACTTTTACAGTTTTATGCAAAAATAAAGTTGGCAATATCAAGAATTTTTGTGAAAAAGAAGAAAAACTTTCTCAATACAGCAAAGGAGTATTAGAACACTTAGTTGCTCAAAAGCTGACTCATGAAACAGTCTGTGTACAGAGATTTACAGAATTAGTTCAGTTCTGCAAGTATTTTCATTAATTCTTCTAATAAATACTTTTTTTTATGTAGAATAGCTGCAGAGGGTAAAAACCTGGTGAGGAACATGATCAGTGTAGCCATAGAGTAACAACTCATCACAATTTGGAAGCAAAAATAGGTCATCAGAATTTTCACTCTTACAAACTTAATTCCAATGCACAGCAGTTTGTTGGGTACTGGTGTCTTAATGGGATACACATTTCCATTTAAAAAGAGACACAGCGTTTTTTCAAGCTTTTTGAGTATCAAGATGCAACAAACATTAATAATGGAGTAAAACAATGAAAAACAAAGCACTTCCAGGTAATCTAGAAAGAGTAATAAATAAGTTTATAATCATTAACGTAACCCAAATCATCAGGACTGTTCTACTTTTAAAGAAAATAAGTGCAAGTGGTTCCACTCTGTCCTGCCAACACTCAGAGTATAATTTTTCCAGTGTGCCTACAGTTGGATAAATTACAACCTTCTTTCGACTGCTGTTGGTCTGAGGGAACATTTACAGCAGAAGTTTTCTGGTATATCTGAACTAATAACTAAATCCTAGATCAGAGGCTGTGATTAAGTTGTTTTAATAGTCTCCATGAGGTCTGAATTTCTTGTGCAAGAGCACTGCATTATTTTCTGTGTATGTCCTATAAGGAAGAGTACTTTCAGAAGTGAGGATGATGATGTCTGCTTTTCACTTCACACACGTATGTGGGGACAAGCTAAAGGGGATACTTTTTGCCAGGTGGTTTTATTAATATATTTGAACTCTAAATGTAATATAAAAAAAAAAAAGGAAAAAATATTTTCTAAACAGACCATATACTTCAATTAGTTTCGCCAACTCACAGCTAAAATCACTCCAAAATGCTTTTCCTGGAACAATACTTTCCAAGAGTAAAATTTGAACAGGAGCATTCTCTGTTTTGTGACTTCTCACATGTATCCACCATGTTAGTTTCAACTTGCGTGTCCTTGAGAAAACATGAACAAGCTTCAAAATTTTTCATCACTTGGACACTATAATTTGGCAGGTCCTTAGGGGAGGTGAAACATTCAAAGTACTGAAAGGCAAATCTGTTTTTCAATAGAGAGAGAAATTTGTTGTGCAAAGTATGGGATATTCTCACGATAGAAGGGCTAATTTTAGCCAGAGCCCCTTTTGGCAATTCTGTTGAACTGAACAGTGAAATGCTCCCCGAGACATTTTGCAGCATAATGAGCGGGTTTCCAGGAAAAAAAAAAAAAAAGTTTGGCAAGGATTCTGTCTATTTATATTTACATTTGCATATAAAAGAGGCAAGACTCACTGCTGTTGCATTCATATTGTACTCATTGCTACTTAACTCTGTGTAATTTGAGTGCTTGTTGTCTTTGTACAATTTTAAGGTTGTGTCTAACTTTCAAAATAAATTTTTTTTTAACAAAGCTTCTCACTGTAATGATGCTATTAGAGTTTAGTCTCCTTTGGTCTAGTGAAGGTGCTTTATTTTTGGTTTGGTGGTGGGGATGTTTTGCTGATAGTAAGTGACCACAGAAATGGTTTTATTTTAAAAAGTCAGGAACTTAAGATTAGATAATATGGTGAGACTGAAAATACCTGGGTCACGCAGTGCCACTAAACTTCATGTTGGAACAGTTAGACCAGAGTAAGTGATTTTTTTATATTAAAACACTACTGAAGAGAAATACTTTACCTTGTAAAGTTTTCACCTGGTAATGGAAAAGTGGTCTCTTTAAAAAAATTAAGTTACTCGTTTTTGATAGAATTGATACATGATCTTATTTTGCCAAGAAACTGGATAAAGAACATGTAGTAGTTCACATTTAATAATGTAATGTAAGATAGAAATGGATTGTGACAGCAAAAATTAAGGAACCTACAGCTGTTGTTGCAGCTTAAGGTATTATCAAAATAAAGCAGTTGATTTATCTTAGCAATCATACTGAAGTCTGTTTCAGGACTGGTTATTGAAAGCCTCTGCTTCCTGACAAGAATGTGACTTTCTTCATGGTGACAGAAATTCTCTAATTACACCTTCTGTTGTAAGTGAACACCGAGTGAAGTAATTGTTACACATTTTGGCACTGCAGTAAACCATTTGTAGGTAGAGAATCTCGCAGCTGTCCAGTGCTTCAGATCTTTTCAGGAAGGGCTTCTGCACTGTGGAAGACTCAGGTCTTTCCAAACTGTCTGTAAAAAGGTCACGCTCTGATATCTGTCTCCCTTAGGGACTTGATAAAAATTGAGCAACTAACATCAGCCTGTCAAAAATTATCAAGTGTGGATTTGATTGTTTACACATTCTGAATTTTTACCTGGCTTGACATCTCATGGATAAACGATAAACTCATGCAACCTCTTTGCTGATGAATTTAGTAATCATTACTTTCTCATCCTCAGTCATTTCCAGGTCAGAACACACTAAGATCAAGTACTCTTTTTTTACCTTTATATGCAATGGAAAAGCAGAATAAACATACCCTTTTGTAAAGTTTCCCTGCATGTAAAATTCCTCTGTGAAACAGCACGTGCATACTTGCAAAATCCCTGTATTGGTCAGGGTGTGTGTGGAGCTAACACAGAACTGGGTGAGGCATGTGTTAAAGTTTGGTAATTGAGCTGTTCTAAATTCCTATGGTGACACTGCTTTTCTAACTGATTCGAGGCAGTTCAGCCTATAGCCAGGATGCAATAAGATGATGCATACACAACTACTTTTACGCCACAGTTATATTGATAATTAGGTTTGACATTCTTCCATTCTCTGCTGCCTGGCCAATGTCAATGACAATCTCTGGCAGTCCTGTTTATGCCAAGTAAGGATTTCTTTTTCCCCATTCCATTTTTTTTTTTCTTTTACAAGGAGTTTGGAAGTTCTGAGGCCACCTCTTTCACATTCAAAAGCAGGTAGCACAAGTAGAGGCAGAAAGTGCAGGCTGTGAGATAGGATACAGAGAGCTATAGCAGCTCCACTGAGGGTATCATTCAGCAGTTCTGTTCAAAGCTGGAGGAAAAGTAATTGGGAGCTTCAGAGGTTCATAGGGGGGGTTGTTATATTGGTTTGCCTCAAGTGGTTTTTAATCTGTCCTTCAGTGTACAAAATAGCTCATGAACTCAGTATTGGATTTCACAGCAGTAAATGATACCTTCTCACCTTAATTCTACAATTAGTTTTAATTTTTTTAAAAACTCTATAATTACCTTTAAATAGGGGGAGGGAGCTTCCACCCTCTACTTATTTCTGAAGGCAGCTATCATTACCACAAGACAAATTCAATACCTGCAATACCCATGCTTACACTTAAGAAGTGTTTTATGCACAGCAAACCCCTGAGTAGAGTCTCAACCAGCCATGTATTGAATGAGCTGATACCCCTTGTGAGAGCATTCAGGCCCAGACTCAGCCTGCGCTTCAGAACCAGTTTTGAGATGTGTTCTTTGATTTTAGTTCATCTCATTAAACTGAAATTGCTGAGGAAAAGATTATCCTGAGAAAACCTTACCAAAATAAACAAAAATCCCAAAACATGTACAACGCAATGACCCCAGAGTAACCATACTCAAGGAAGGAGATAAAGGCAGTAATGACATGTCAGCAGTGACAGTAGAAGTCTCATTTGCCAAAGCCTTTTTAAGAAAGGGGCTCCAAAGTACAGATGAGCGTTCAAGCTATTTACTATTATCAATACAACATAAAGAATCCTCACATTCCACATACAGTATGCAGTATGGGAAATGTGTACTACTTCCTGCCACGCTGACCCACCTCACCCCTCCCAAAAGGTTAATGGATGTCCTACAGTTCAGAACCCTTCCACACAGCTCCTAAAAATGGATTGCCCACCTAGAGAGCCAATCTCAGAACACCATAGAGAACAGACAAAATCTTGTTTTATGAAAAAGTTTCAGTCTGTAGCAAAGGACTCAGCCCAAACCAGTTTGTCTAATAAAAAGTGCAGTGGTTAAGTAGGAACTCCTAATACGTATTACATTGCCAGCATAAGCTTTGTACAGCTCGACATCAACATGGGCAGAAATTGCAGTGGCAGGAACCCCTCCCTGAGTATCCAATTTTTCTGTCTCAGCTAGAGTCAGCCACTAGGTGTCTTCATTACACAAAAATGTCGTAGGAGTGTTCTGTCTCAAGTGGAGGCATGCTGTGCATGCAGTTGCACGCAAGAAGTTTTCTTTCATAAATATTTTCCATTTAGGCTGGATTGTAATTTTTATAAGGCTTCTTCAGTTCCTCACAAACATCAGAATGATTCTCCTGATCATCTCGTACTTAACCAGACACTTCCAAACACAAAATTTCAGAAAGTTGTTCCATTTTCTGCTCCAAAACATTGCTTTGAAAAAAATCCTGCTAGTTAAAATTTTTGTAAGAGCATAATGTGCGTAGATTTTCTCTAGAAACCTTGAACTACAACAGTTCAAGTACCTGACCACAACTTAGAGCATGTTATTAAAGGCACGATCCAAATGCATCTTAAGCACTGACAGGCATTAAACACTTGGTTAGGAAGCCTGTTCCAGTGTTTGACTACACCCCTGGCAAGTCCAAACTTTGCCATTTTAACACAGGGTTTTATAACTTCATTAATTTCTTCCCCCTGTTTTCTATTTTAGGTACCTGTACTTGTGTTATAAGCAGAAGTGATAACTGCTGTATACAAAGTTCCTGTTTAACTTTAGTTTCGTTCTAAATTTATGAAGAAACTTGGCATTGGCAGAAGTTTTTGAGGAGGTTCAACTCAGTGGATTTAAAAATATTGAGGGAAGACAGATACTAAGGACACGCTGTGAAAGGAACCCACAAAGTCTAAATCACTTGGCCTTACAAGGATGCTAAAAATAAGTAGTAGAAACCGTCATATCTTATAGTACAGATTGTTTTAAATTAATCTAACAAAAATTAAGATTGTTCAGATGTGTTTCATACTTCTACCAGCTTGTGAATAGCTAATTTGTTCAGTTTCCTAATTTGTTAATATTGAATAATACACAAGGACTGATCAAGTCTTAAATACTGTAGTGCATCCCTTCTCTCTGCTACATTGCTGCTTGTAAAATTAAAGTCTCACTTGCAGGAGCACCTTTCAAAAATAAAAATCTCCAACTATGTTCATTGCCATGTAAGGGGAGCTGGGAGCCAGACAAGAGGAAGAAGATGTTTTGCCTTGAGTTGCAGAGTTGTGATAGGATGTGAAACAATCAAGCAGGTCACATTGCAACCACGCACATAAAAAAAAAAGAAGAAAGATGACTGGGTAAGCCGTCAGATTTTTTCAGATATGTTGTTTCCCCACACCTTTCTGCTCTGCCTTGGCAGAAGAACTCAAGGGATTTGACTCAGACGTACACCCCAGGGAAACCTAACAGGATGCAAGAGGCCATCTGAAGTGCGTTTTTTAAGCCCACAGAAACATCTTGTCTTTACGATGCCCAGAGAATGAAGGCTTCCCCAGTCATGTTGATGAAAAGGATATTACAGTACCTGCTTCTAGTAATGCTGGCTCAGAACAACTGTCAAGCTTACGGTAAGATGTGGCCTTATAATTTAACTTGACTGGTGTTATTAAACATTACAGGTGGAGAATAGAAATGAAAGCAGTGCTTAGCGTACCCTGGAGAAAATGTGTCTTACTTTATTAGCGTATCTGAGACCCCTAACTTGATTTAAAAGGATGATAATGGTAATAATTGAGAAACATTCAGTAACTGTCTAGACAAGACCTCTAGTCCTTGGGCACCAAACACATTTTGCATTGTGGTTGGGGCCCAAGGCTCTTCTTTTGAAGGTTTTGTCAGCATTCAAACCTGTGCTTGACAGCTGGGAGTCCTACTCGCTCTGTACTAGGTCTGGTTTGCAGTCAAATTATCCTTTCCAGTCAAGTGTATTTACAATTATTTACCTTAACCACATTAATTATCATCCCACTTTCAACTTCGACTTGTCACAGCTTTTGAAAAAGAGGCTCTTCTAATTTGGTCTGATGTGAAGACTACATTCTGCTCAGTATACACCTAATATTATTTTCGCTTTATTTTGCTTAATGAGATTATGTATTTTGTTTCAAGTTCTTCCTGGCTAGTGTCATACAGGAGACAATGTTGGCATTGAAAGGAAGTCACACAAAAGGGCTGATAGATACTGCAATGGATGCACTCCGTTGCTCTTCATATATTTCAGATACTCCAACTGATAAATTGGTCAGAATAACATTGTGTTAAAGCACTGCTAAAATGACAGAAATTGTATTGTCTATCTAAACCTTAGCTGACATGTGTGAGTAGCTCTGCAAATCACAGAATCACAGAATATTATGAGTTGGAAGGGACCCACAAGGATCATCTAGTCCAACTCACCATCTAACACCCGTGCAGAGACTGAAAGCAAATCTACAGCATCTTTTGACACTCCTTTTTAAAATTAATTATTGTTAATAGGAAAGGCTAACAAGCATCCAGAGCACTCCTTGGAAGGGAAACCCAATATTTAAACTTAAGAGAGATGAATTACCAGTTCAGTTAGATGCACGTGTTGCTTAATCACGGTGTGAGCTGAGCTCAAAGAAGCTACTCAAGTGCTTGCTTTATATTCAGTTTTCAACTGACTAAACTAGCATGCTTCTGAAGGGGTTGTATCTGGAACTGATGATCTCCTTCATACCCTAAATGAAAGTATCTCCTTTTCTTCTAAGAGTAAATGCTGTTACCGATCTCTTAGTCTAGTCTGCCTCTGTTATTAGTCCCTCACATAATCACATCCCTTCATTGTCTAGGGTAGTTCTCTCATACTTGAATTATACATCTATACATACATATATACCACACTCATCTGCCAGGTTCCTACATACAGGAATGTTCCTACATTCCTTTTAAAACAGAAGAGGGAAAAAAATATTTGGATCAATCTTGTTTACACAGAGTTTTTTGTTTGTTTACACATTTTACTAGGTTTTACTCTTAGATCTACAACAGACCTACTTGGAATCCTCCAAGAACACTTATTTCTTTCTCTAAATCTACTACAAATACAAAAGTAATGTTCATAGGACCATTACAGGCATAAAAGATTTGTAAATCAGTCTCTACAGAACCATGATGTCATTTTTTTGCAATGAATTTACATTTTACCCAAAGGTTTTTCCAAACTTGTTTGGATTTTATTTTGGTTAGAAGTAAGCTGAAAATTCAAGCCAACTTATTTAAGCTTTGTATGCTGCAAAGCTAGCCAAAGTTTCTCTTACTCCAAACAGAAACAAAGTTGACCACTCACATTTCATATACAAAGTCAATGAACAGCAAATATTTTTTGAATTAGGGAACAACAAATAAGCTTTTTTCCAATAAGTCAGACGCAGAAGGACCTCTTGTCCCCACATCCCTGTAATTTTAGTCCAGATGGACCCTGCTTCCTTTGTGAAACCAAAGAACAGGTCATTCCCATCCAGTCTCACAAGGAGCAGTTGTTGCTGTCTGGACTACACACACAAAGTGAACCAAGTGTTTCATCCCAATGGAAATAAACCCCAGCAAGCCTCCCCTTGCTCCAAGAACCCCATCGAGAAACTGACTCCATACCCAACGATGGTGGGCACGGTTCTCAGCTCAAATGGCGCCTTGCAGTTAGACCTTCCCGTGGGGTAGCCTGCGCATGTTAACGCCCAGCCGAATGGAAAAGTTCCATCTTCAAGTTACAGTCATCAAAATATAATTGCATATATTGTGCACCTACACAGCTTTCATCAAGGAATAGTTAAGAAACAGGGCAATTCTTAGTCAGGTATGTCAACGAGCAGGCCAGCTTTACAAACAAAAAGCAAAGCCCACCTGCTTCTTAGAACATAAGAATGAGAAAAAAATTAAAATTGTTTTTATTAAAGAAAGTATTGTCATGAGTATATCCCTATTGTACAAGTTATGGACAGAGCATAATTAAACCTATCTTGAAAAAGCACATATAGAACAAAATTGGCAGACAGTCTCTACCTTTGAGTTCTCATAACCCTCAGGAGACAGCGGAAGCTGAGATACTGTCAGAGGAAAAGTACACTAACCCATGTATGTGCTGAAGTTTATTTTACATTAATGTGTCATTCTAATAACAGCTAATTAACTGAAGTAATTCTCTCTCATTATCAGGTGTGTTGATATTTTTCCTGTCTAAAAAAGTGTATCACATGTTCTCTAGGACATTGTGATTGTTGTTTGATCCCAAATCTTCACCAAAACCTATTCCTGGCAAAGGGCCCTTATAGGAAAGCTTCTAAAAGTTTGCATTAAATATTTGATTCTATATAAATTATGTCCCAAACATTTTTACTTTCAAAAGGATTTTCCCACTTACAAATTATTGCCAAGTAAGGTGTGATCTGGGAGAGAGGAAAGGTTAACTAGGGATTTCAGGACAGGCTCATTATGAATTCCCACACTTAATTGCTAGAGAAAAATCAAATCTGGATTATAAGAAAAGGCTTTCTCTACTCTAGATTTTTAGTTATGGAAGCTCAAAATAATTGAAACTAAGAATTTCACAAAGCCTGAGAAAAATGTTTAATTCTTATTCTCTCATCTCTTCTGCTGATATTGTTCTAGAAGGTCCCCAAATTGATGGCTGACAACATTTACCAAGAACTATGTTTCTTCCTAGCAAAAATTTGAAAACTTGAAGCCCCAGTCATTGGGACATCAGTCAATAACAACATACAAAACCAATTATGACTATTTCTGTGCCTCAAGCATTGTCTCGTAACAGTAAAAAAAAATAATTAAAGGGAACTTAAAAACTGATTGGTTTAAGCATCTCAAAGGAAAGACCTTTTGTAGGCTCTGAAAACAGTTTACAAATTTTCATACACATTGAAATGAAAAATGTAGCTTGTATAAATTAATAGGAAGTTCAAAAGATTGCTCTATATGAGGAAGAGGGAAAAAAATAATTAAAAAAAAAAATCACAGAGTAGAATAGTGGTGTTTACCTGGCATCCACAGGCTTTTTCCCAGGATCCACAAATGATACCAAAGAATAATAAGTCAGATTTCAGTAAGCTGATTTTTTTTCTACCAAATCTGTAGCTGCACTAGAAGAAATTTTTTCAAAAGGCATCGTAAACTAGAGAAAATGGAAGACCAAGTGAAAGCCAGTACTTTCACCACTCCCTTAATTTAAGAGAAAAGAGGAAGATGATTTGTATGATGGGTTAATGGGTGACAGGCTGGTTAATTGACAGCCAAACACTGTCACCTGCATGAGCAGCCAGAAATGAAGGCTGAGAGCCAGCAGATGTGTGCTCATCACTGTCATGCAAACATCTGTATGAAAGTGGCTTTGGGTGTCAGAGGGAAAGGAGGGGTCCCCTCCTCAGAAATCGTGGGCAGGCAGTGACACTGTTGGGGTGGTACCAACTGCAGTACAAGTTCCTCCCACAGGCTGTTCCCAAAGCCCAGTGATGTATTCCATAGGTAACCATTTGGATAAAGCAAAGATGTTGCAGTCAGGTGCACTTGATGGCATGAAGTTTTGCTCTGGAAACAGAATTTAACCAGAGCTGATTATATTGGAATCAGTAAGTGAAGGATCAGCACCAAAAGTGAATGATCAACGCCAAAAGACGTTGCACATGTTCGCATAGGCAGTGGGAGTAAAGGAAAAGCACTGCTCAGCCTCACCTACTGGGAGACATGCTAGCACATTTTATTTGAACTCTCTTAAAAATATACTACGTATAAGGAAAAGTAGAACAAGTAAGATCAATGCTAGTGGAAATTTAAAAAAACCCCACAACAACAAAACTAAAAAATAAATTGTAACCAACTAAATAGCTTGTTAGCAGTGAAATAGCTCCTTATGCTTGAATTGGTAATAGTGCAGGAAGTTCTACGGATGGAATTTTCTCATCACGGCAAGGGTGTAACACTTGAACAGCGTATGCCTTTCACCCACAGAGCAAAGGTGGCACAAAAACTGCCCTTGAAGTACATTCAGACCTCAGTAAGGCTTCTGCGCATGAAATTTCTATATTCTCACTCAGGATATGACTGCAGGGTAGTTCAAATTTTTCTGTGCCCTCAGTGCTGCCTCTGTTCCCTCTCTCTGGGAGGTTCTGCCTCTGAGCATTACTCAAGTTACACTGACCAGTGCAAGGCAATTATTTCTTTAGAGCAATACCCTGTATTTAATACTGATAAGATGTTTTCCTTTCAAAGTACCTATAAAATTAATTTTCATTGGAATTTATGAGAATTAATAAGTGTCTCAAGTGAATGCTGTTGGACATACAGTTTGCCATCAGGGGATTCTTCCAAAAGTGACAGTGGGCAGTGTCTCTCTGTTGTACAGGCACCAAATGATTCAAAAATTGAGGAGGACATGACATCCCTCAACCACAAAAAATAAGAAGGAAAGAGGTAAAAGACTTCCTGCCCCTTTGCCTGTTTAGTAATGATGCCAAATGAGACTTGTTTTAAAATGGAGAAATTTGACTTTTTGGACCTTCTACAAGAGTTTGGGGAATTTTTTTTAAATTTTTTTTAGGGGCGTTGTCTTGTTTGGTTTGTTTATTTGCTAGTTGTTTTTTCTCCAAAGAGAATTTTTAAAAAGACAAAGCTATATGATAAAATGATTAGATGAAGGTCATCAGAAAAAATCTTTTCTGCAGATCTTATCTTTCCACATCTTTCTGGAAATATATATTATATAGGATTATATCACAAAGAAAGCTGCTATCAGGACACAATCTGAGCTCTATAGATACTTCCTGAAGTGCTATATTCTATAGTAATCATTGCTCAAATAACTGAAACCTTTACTTTCTAATTTGAGACTTGAGTTTCCATTTTCAGACTATTGATAACCATGTGCTGCAACTGTGGTATGACCAAAGTTGATCTGTCCTACTGGCCTGAAACCAAATCATGCTTTCTTTTAATCAGAGGTAGAAGAACCTAAGTGAAAGATGAGTCATCCTGCTTCATAACTAAAATATAACTTTCAGAATGGTCTTATTCAGGAAAGCAGAGAAAGGACCAGATATGTAGGCAGGGAATGCTGATTTAACACCAAAATACTACCATATTTTGAACATATTAGAGTCGTTACTATTGCAATATATTTGACATATCATATACATTGCAAAAAAAACACCCCCGTATTATATATCTTAAATATACTAAAGTCTACATTTTATTATTATATTCACTTCAGGTATCATACAGTATGTTAAATGCTATATTAAATATATTACTTCTGCTACTGCATCCTGATGGATGATTCCTGAAAGAGTATCTCTTCCTGTACACCACGTATTTATTTATAATTGGCAGCTACTAGCCCTAAGCCTAATGCTGGGGCAGAAAGAGGGTCAAGAACAAACCGTGTGTATCAGTGGAGACCACTTAACAAATGCCACACTGCCTGGGACCAGTGCTCTGTCTCTAGCAGCAGCCAGAAAAAAGGCTGTTCAGGGACAGCACAAGAGCACAGCCACTTTCTGTGGTTCACTGCCCTCCTGTCCCCCAGCAACAGGACAGGAGGGGACAAGAGCATGTGCATCTCTCCTGAGTCCTTTCAGTATCCATTTATGGACCTGATATCAATAAATGTGTCTACAGGTTAGAAGGTGAATTAATATATGTATATGCATATTCTTAAACTAGTTTAGGCTAGTCCTCAGGGCCACCAGTGATTCAAACTCTGCAAGCTTCCACAGAAATCAGACCCAGTATTACTGATAGAAAGTTTTCCAAACTGTATAATCAACCCTCCCTATGTCATTTTTAGCCAATTATTTCTTCCCATACCTAACAGAAACATGAAAAAATTATTTTAATTCTTCTTTTATATCTTACATTATTTTATTATGTCCTTTCCTCTCATTTCTTTAAGTGAAAAAGCCACAAGAATTTCAGTATTTATTTCATGGCCTTCCTATCACAGTCATGGTGTTTGCTGGCTCTTTCCAGCTTGCAGAGACTCCGAGTATTGCCTTGTTCCTTTCTTGAAGAACACTGGACAAGACCTAGGTGCAATTACCAGTTCTTAGCAGAACACAAAGCTTATCACTGGCCCCCTGTATATCTTCTCCAACTGAGCCAGCCTTTTTACAAATAATTTCTCCAATTTATCTGTTAAATCTAATTTTCTGCTGGTAATCTATTGATGGCTTAATCTTTCCACCAGCTAGTAAACTAATATTTCCCTAGTTTTACAATCAATATACTTTCACTTGATATGTTTACCCAAGCTCATCTAATTCTCTGCAAAGAATTCTCAAATGTTGCTCAGTTCTTTTATGCCACTCCTTCATAACTTGATCTTATTTACTGCTTTTGGAGGCTTCTTTCTTGTCTCAGTGAAAAGCCTGCTCATGATTTGGCCAGAGTACTGTACTGCTGTAGTGCTGAGTGTTTATACTCTTGGCATGTATTAGATGGATCACCCCCTCAGTTTATGTCCTTTTCCTGTGTATTTACATCTGATGAGTTCTTGTCTACCGTGTTTCCAAACATACTAAATCTTTCTTTACCAAACTAAAGAAGTTTTCATTCTGCTTCTCTCTTTCCTTCTTTTCTCAGGGGTATTGAATGAATTCTGGCTTCTACTTCCCCTTGGTTTCTATCCAGAGGTTTTTCATTAGTAAAAAGGTATTTTTTGTACCCAGAGCTGTTGTCCTTGTTAATTTTCTCATCTCCATCTGAATTATGTATCTGAGGCTTGGATGGATGGAGCGTGATGCCCGTGGTTCCACGCTTGTGGGCCTGATCCCTGGGTGGGCGTTCATTTGGGAATTGGACTAGATGATCCTGTGGGTCCCTTCCAACTCAGAATAACCTGTGAACCTGTGAATTTCTTCCACCTGGCCCTTCCACAAGGACCAATTTTAAAGTCCTTGTCCAAGTTTCTTACCTGTGTGTTTTTGTCACTCTACTCACCCCACTTCAAACTTCATTTAAAGCCATCCTGACTAAGAGAAAGTTGGTATACAAGGATGACTTCAGATTTGGACCTCTCCAAGCAGAAAAATCCTAGGATTCCAAGTGTTGTAGGCAGATGAGGCAGAGATACATCAGAGACAATATTTTTTGCAGTGGCTGCAAATAGCAGTCTTAGAGTGAATATTTCAAATACAAATATACTCAAGAGCAATCATTCTCTTCGTTGCACAAGCACTGGACTGGAAGAGAAGGTATAGGAGTAGGAAGCACAGGGGTATCGCGTATTTTTTGTTACTTTGAATTCACCAGATAAAGCACCACAAGAAACACGAATATTAATTAAAGGTCAGGACATTCAATACCAAGACTGAGAGATAAAGTGACTTGAACCCATAGATTGAACACTGAACTAAACAAAATGTAACAAAAATGTAAAAAAACCTCCAAAAACCTGTATATTTGCACTAAATAGAATTGTTTTCAATATTAAAATTATAAAAATCTCTGCTAAAAGGGTCTTTACTTCTGGAAGTTAACAAGAGTTCAGAGAAGGGCAACAAGGATGGTGAGAGGACTGGAGGACAAGCCCTATGGGGAGCGGCTACAGGAACTGGGGTTGTTCAGCCTGGAGAAGAGGAGGTTCAGAGGCGACCTAATTGCTGTTCACAACTACCTGAGGGGAGGTTGCAGTCGGGTGGGGGTGAATCTCTTCTCTCAGGCTAACAACACCAGAACGAGAGGACATGGCCTTAAGCTACGCTAGCGGAGGTTTAGACTGAATGTTAGGAAGAGGCTTTTCACAGAGAGAGTGATCGCTCATTGGAATGGTCTGCCCAGGGAGGTGGTGGAGTCGCCATCCCTGGGGGTGTTTAAGAGAAGACTCGATGAGGAGGTCAGTGACATGGTCTAGTAGGTGGGGAGTTGGATTGGATGGTCTTCTGGGTAGTGCTATGGTTTAGACAGTGGGTTGCTGTTGGGTTACAGGTTTGACTTGATGATCTCCAAGGTCTCTTCCAATCTTGCTAATACTGCGATACTGTGAGTTGTGAAGTAATTAATCTGAATTAAATCTAAAAGTAGAAGAAGAGGTCTCTGTGAGAACGATAAACCAGAAAGACATTCTATGTATATTTTATGTATTTTCTAAAATATTAAATTTTTAACTTGCTTGAGATGTAGGGAAAAAAAGAGAAAAGTTCATATCAGAGAGAGAAAGTGAATTTTGACAACCCTCCTGAAACCAAAAGAACCAGTAGTCTTGATGTTATCTGCCGTCACCATCCCATACAAATCTGCTGCAAGTAGCAAAGGAAAATCTTGCATAATGATAGGGAAAAAAACATGTGATTAGTGTTATGGGCAGTATAGAGCAGATCCCAACTGCTATGATTTGTTTTATGTTTTCCTTCCAGGATCTGATGCCACAGATTGTCCAATTCAAATTCACGTTAAAAGACACTCCCAGTACAAAATTGATGTTGGGGAATCTTTGATGATAGAGTGTCCAGTTCACTACTGCAAGGAAAAGCCACAGATGCAGTGGTGCAAGGTGGAGAATACTACATGTGTGCAGCTGCAGGAGGGCAAAGCAGAATGGACCCCTAATGTGTTTACTCTGAAGATTTTCTCAGTTAATCAGAATCACAGTGGTCTTTACCGTTGTAAAGCAAGAGCAGGCAATGTTTCCACTGTGAGCCATGGAATAAGTGTTACGGTTGAAGGTGAGCCCCTTGTATGAGGAAAGAGCCCTTTAAAGCAAAAGAGCACAATTTACAGAAATACTCATGCATGCTGGGCATTGGCTTCCCCTGACATGTTTGATTGGTAGCACAGTTGTGCTGGTACTTATCACTTCCTTCATGCATCTATCCTGTCTCTTGGTAGGATAGAAACAAAGGAAAAGAAAAAAATAAAGAAATAACAGAAGAATCTGAAAGAGAAAGGCAGTGTTGCCAACACCAGACAGCCCTTAGCAGACTACTTGATAATTAAAAAATTATCAAGCGGAACAAAAAGAGCATGTGAGAGGACAGCCTGGTTATACATCACATAACACCATTGAGGACAAAAACAATTCAAGTGTCTTGTTGAGAATGGTGTTTCTTGCAACAAACAGAAAGAAAGTATGATTCTGTACCCCAGGAACTTCAAAAGCAGGAAAAGTTACAATAGTATTAAATGATCTTAAGGGCAAGTGAGGTTTTCTCATTAACTTAGGCAGTTGGGATGCCAAGCCTGGATTATGACGAGCCATGTCTGCCCTCCTCAAGGTTGCTCTGCAGCAAGAAAGTGATCTGTAGTGTCCTACTGACCCCAGGCAGTGAGTTACTATAAGGTTGTTCTGTTGACAGTTCCTCTCCTGGTAAATTAATGAACTTTAAAACCTGGTTTGATGCTGCAACCGAGGGAGCAACATAAAAATATATGGCTGTAACATGCTAGCAAATACAGTAAATGCCCTGTTCATGATGCATGTTTCCTCTGAAATATGTTCTGATGATCTGTTTGTTTGAATGCCGAAGAGGTCTGAAAGATAGAATTACTCCGTTGGCAGTGGGAGACAAACATCATTCTCCTTCTTCCAAAACACCTTCCTCTTTGCTTGATGCTGTTTGTGCAAAATGTTAGGTTGTTGTTTCATTTCCCTGTCTGGATCTTCTCTTTCAGAAAAGCCTGTAAACAATACCACAGTTTCACCAGAAAGTAAGTGCTAATTCTTATTTCCTCTTTAAGAGAAAGAAACTGATCTGTATTGCTATAAAGTTCCGGTTAAAGTGTTTTGTGCATCAAGAAAAATTTTTAACTTGCTGCTGAGCTATAATTGTTTTCTTCCTGCTTGAAGAAAATACAGTCTCTCAAGGGTGACAGTTTTCAAGGCTAGGACCGTCCAGAAAGCAGCATAAAGGGGACAAGCAAATTAAATTACCTCCTGGTGCTATACACTACACTTTTGGCATATTCTTTAATATCCCAGTGATAAATGGCTTGCCTGTACAAAGTGTGAGAATTGTGCTATACCATCACTTTTAACATAGCCTGTAGAAAGTGTTTTACTCACAGTTGGCTGTTGTTCACAACTACAATTGCAAAAGCATGTTGGAACTTCAGAGCATTCCTCTAATTCTGACCCTTTCTTTGCTTCTGCCGTGCATTATTCATGAATTACACATTTCCATGCACCTTTCCTTCCAGCATCTTTATAATTTGTAGAATGTCCATGGAGGTTATCTCATGACATGCTGCACCAAGTTAGAGAATGTTTAAGTACAGTAAGAAGCCAGTTGCATCAGAAAGACACAATACTAAAAAAAAAAAAAAAGAAAAAAAAAGCCAAATATTTCTCTGTGTTAATACATGCTAATGCAATTTTAGGTACTACTAGCATCTCAGAAGAGTCTCGAGAATCTGGAGAGTACAAGATATGGCACATTTTTTATGCTTCAGCATCCGCAGGTCTATGTTGTCTGTTCATCATTGGATGCATATTTTGGTGTGTAGGGAGGCACCATGGTAAGTAGTTTTACCACCTAAACTTTCCTGAGCATGCATTTGATTACACTCCTTTTCATGGCTTCATGGAAGTTGCATTCAAAGCTCTATGAAATATCCATTATGATTATCCCCATTGATTGCTGAGATGTCCTTGTTGTGTGTGCTAGTTAGGATACTGAACCTTTAAGACTTTAATTTGCCCCATGTATTGTTCCATTCCAGAGNTTAATTAGAGCCATGTATTGTTCCATTCCTGAGATAGAAGGATGGAATTAAAGTGGCAACAAATAAAAATCTCAGAGTTCATAATATTGTTTTTTCCCTTTCTTTTTCCCAGCAAAGCAAAAGAGAATTAACCCAACAGAGACATTAACCCAAGAGAGACAAGAGAGTCTGGTATGTTTAACTTTTTCCATCAATACCTGACCATGTTCTGCATAACCACGTACCTAGAACTAATCTTTGTGTAGTACAAAACATGGCATAACATCAGAGGCAGATTTGTGCCTGGACAGCGTGGCTTGCCTGGTGTCAGGTATCACCACGGCTGAGCTGAGGGAAGGAACTAAGGATCTTGGGCATAAAGGTACTTTAGGCATATAAATTCCTGTTAAAATGTACTTTAGGCATCTGGATGCCTGTTCAAGCCTATTAAGTACCCTTTCAGTAGTAGTTTAGGCACCTGAAGCACCTACGTTTGTCTGGGTCAGATTGTCTGAGTAAGATAAAAAATGATTCACAGAGTGAGGAAAATGACTGAAAAGAAAGACTTTAATATGTGGCTAACATGAATTCATACAGGTCTTGCAAATAATTCCAGAAAAATCAGATGGGCAGAAGGCAGAACACAAAAGATGCAACCAGAGCTGACACCTATCTGTCACTGGGGTAGTGTTGGTGAGGATCAGAGGGCATCAAACAGGTTGCAAATAACAAGTTGGAGGAAAGAAAAGGAAAAGCAGTATATTCTAACTGGCTAGAAAAATAAATAACAGAAAATTACTTATTGGAGAGGGATAAATTTATAGAGGAATTTGCAAATTTTGGAGGAGAAACAGTTACATATTTGGAAAATATTAAGAAGGAGGGTAAGAAGCAAGGGATCAGGAAATGAGGGAATGGAGGGCAAAGAGGAAAAGGTAATGTGGGGTTTGGAAATGAAAATATGAAAGATATAAACTAATAAGAGAAAGCCTTGGATGAGTGGCATGGAAGAGCTCTCACAAAATGCTAGATCAGTTTTTCCTTACACTGGTATCTTGCAGAAAAACACATGAGAATTTGAGAAGGGAAATGGAAAAAGGCTGGAGACGAGTGATTTCTCAATTATTTCAATGATCAATATAAAATCCTGTGACGAGGTGAATTAAGTCCACCTGTGCTCAAAAACAGTTTAAAGGGGATAAAGCAACTTGAATAAAATCTTACATCCCTCCTACTTAGTAGGAACACAGGCAACAAAGAGCTCTACCATGTTCTGTTTTCTGCAGGTCAGGACTCCAGCAGCTGCTTCGTCCCATGTTGCTGGAATAGCTCAAGCTTCAGAAGAAAGCTCATCAGTTTACTATTGTTCCATGGCTAGCCCACTACAGGCCTCTAAGGGCAACACAATTTACGACAATGATGTCCCTCCACGGAATGCTCAGAGGACAGCACCTAACACACCTTGCAACCATCCTGTTATTCCTTCCATCCCAATTTTACCTGAGAGCCCAGATGTCCTCACATACGCTGTACTAAATCACTCTGCCTCTGCAGAAAGATGCCAGAGCAGGGAACTAACTGTAGTAAATGAATTTACAGAATATGCCTCAATTAAAGTGAATAAATAAATGTGGCAAGAACTTCTCCAGACAACCATTTTGCAATCTCAGTTCTAGCTTCCCTCCAGGATGTTCATTTCTCTTTGGGGAAAGCTTCTTTTTATTAAGAAGGACCACTGGATGCTCTGCTATAACACCAGAATTCAAAACACAGCCCATGTCAATGGGTGGGTATCTGCGCTGTGTGCTTGTCTCTTAAATTGGAACAAAACCAGTCAGCTTGTCATTTGTTTGGGTTTTTTCCACCAGTATTCTGCACCTAGTTTGTTTTGGTTATAGCTTGAATATTGACAAAGAAGAAAACAGGAAGGTTCTCCTAGGATAGAAACCCGTAAAATGAATCTATGAGGAAGATGTTACTGAGTCAGGCTAATTTCTCCTGAGTAAAAGCTATGAATGTTTGTGAGAGGTTTTTTCTGAGTTTCTAAGAACGTTCTTCCACGGATCCAGTTTTTCACTCCAGTTTACCCTCTTCAAAGTTCTTTGAGTATCATGAATGTCTAAGGCAATTATTAACCAAGTGTGTGTGTTCATATTTTGTGGATGGGAAGGAGGAGAGGGTTGTTTTAGAAAGAATTCTCACCAATAAGGTGTGAGAAAATGTTGAAGTGTAGTGTAGTCTATTTTTGTCTTGGTGGGATGATTGACTAGTTAAGGTATTGCATGTTGTCTTTGTCCACATCAGATCGATGGAAATAACAAATTACAGCAGCGACTGATCCACAGTCAAAATCAAAAAGATTTTTTTTTCCAAAATAACTGTGTATAACTGTGTCATGCTAAGTTTTTTTTCCCAACACTGGCACACAGGTGACTATGCTTCATGCCTAGGTTTGTGGCAAAGAAGATAAAAATGAGATAAAGATCAAGGTGCCTTTTAAAGTTTGAAAAGAACACTCATATCCTTTGCCTGCACCACTTATTCAGACATAGCTAGGACACCATGCATCTGCCCTCGCAAAGTAATGCTCTTAAAATTACTCTTCGTGGCATCTGCACGAGAGGTTTACGGCAGCAAGCAGAGAGTCTTTAACTTGGTTAAAACTTTGCACCACAGTAGAAAAGCAAGGATGTACCAGACCTCAGGTTGCACGTAACACACCAGATGATTTGTACTTGAGTTAATGGAAGAAAGTCAGGCTCTTCTATCTTCGTATTTCATCTCGGCACCATTCCAGCTAGCACCAAAGCTGTTAAGCACGTACACACATTCACTTTGCTGTCTGGCAAGCTGGATGGTTTCTTATGCATATAGTGCACTTGCAGTCTGCCTCCCCCTCACCTTTGAACTCAGTCACAGTATTTCGGTGGATAAAAATCCACAGCAATTACTTCTGTACTAAGTTTCTGTGCTAAGTTGTAAGTTCAGGCCACTAGAGATGTTGATATTTTGGTTGTATTTTAAAGTACACAAATTATCGTTCCAGAAAATCATTGATAATCTTCATTAAAACAAAAGGGGTAGAAAGCTGTCTCCTAAAAAAGTCCAGTTTGCTCTTTTTGTGTTGGTGGGCCAGCCCTTATTTTAGGTGAAAGACTGGGAAACTTGGGGTATGTTAGGTATGAAATGGTCTAGAAATAGACTTCTTATTGCATTTCTTGCTCAGCTGGTAAAGATACAATTATTTTCATAGATTACAAGTAGCTCTGTTTCTCTGACACAGATATTACCTTGGTGGTCTTAAACTGAAAGAAAAGGACAGTCATTCAATGGAGAACCTAATAAATTTGAACAAAAGCATAAAACTTCTCCAGTGGTTTCCCACGATCTGGATACAATACACAGAATGAACAGGCCATCCATCCAGAGAACAAGTACATGTGAAACACTGTGGCTCTTGAGGATGCTTTGAAGTACTCTGCCCGTACCACAGAACAAATAGGGAAGAGTCCAAACAGCCTCAGGAGGGTGAGGACAGATGCTGGGGACAGGTGGGTTACCTGTTTGAGTTTCCAACCAGCTCTGAGGTGCATTAATCTGGGCCTGTAGAGCTTCCACTCTTTCACTGTCACCTCAGCTAGCTGAAAGCACCAACAGCTCTGTTCAGAGCAGCCCTAGAAAAACAACTGAGATCTGGGACCTCGAATGAGATTGAACATCTATGGAAAATGTATTGCACCATCAGGAGATGCGATGGCTAGTGACATCTCCACATGGTTAGCTTCACCTGTACAACAAGGCTGAGCCTTGACTTAATCAGGTCCCCAGAAAGTTAAGTTTGATTTGGAAGATGAGACTTTTGTAAATAGACAGGAAGTACCTCACCACCTTACCAACATGTTAGCATAGAAGAGCAAAGCAGAGGAGCCTGAGGTGGCTTCATTTTTTTAAGCAAACAAGTCAAAAGACCATGCCTTTTGAAGTAGGGGATCAAAAGGTGCTGACTGAAACCATCTTATCTGCCTCTTAAGGTGCAGATAATTCATTCAGGAAACAAAATCAGCATTGCTCAGTTTTCCAGACATTTTTGAAGAAATAAAAAATTATTTCACCATCCACTGGCTCTAAAACTGGGCAGTGCACAGAACAACTGTACTATGTCACTTAAGGTGCTACATATTTATCTCAATTTTCTCGTGCACCTCCGATAACAATGTCACGTTTGAGACATCACACCCAACAAAGGTTGTGTTAAGGCTCGGTGTATGGCATGATTTCCTATGTCTTGTCTTTCCTCTGCTATTTTTGCATCAAATATGTATTCTGTACAGGTATAGTCACACAGGAAGCCCAAAGAGCAGAAACAAAGCTCTACAGCTCTCAGTTACACCCACAAACCCACACAGAAGGAAAATAGTGAAGTCTGTGGAACTGCAGGTCTGTTAATGCCAGCAAAGCACGTTACTGCTCTTCACTGCAATCTCTTGCTGCACGGGAGGGACTGGTTACTCCCTCCAGAGCAACCCACACAGCACACAACCCTCCTAAAAGATTAGATGAGATGAAAAGGCTCTTAGACAGTAAAACACATCAATCATCCTGGTTTCATTTTGTCCAGTTTTTCCCACTCTCCCAAACTGTGCTTCCTTATAACGACTTAGAAAATTTAGAACCGTGTGAAATTTATTCATTTGCCACCTCTTGTGCCCCAAGTGTCTACAAGACAGAGGACTTCTTCCGGCAAACCACAAACTTTTTTCATATTGCTAGATCAAACAACAGCTTGCTGAGCCTTCTTCTCCACCTATGTTTTGCAATACTTTTCCCCACAACGCCACAATAGCCTGAGCCCCATTTTAGCTGACAGGCAGGAAGAAGAATGCAGAAGGGTGTGCTACAGGTAACAATACTGTATATGAGAAGTGGAACTTGCACCTTTAGATAAAAGGCATTGTTTCATGTTGCTATGTTTCCAGCTGCTTTCCCCCTAAGATAGTAGCCAGGACTTTAAATTTGCAAAAATGCTCCCAAACCCAAAGGAATAAGCTGTACAGACAATGTTTGTTCTTCTGTTCACCTGAGCTACTCCAACAGGTCCTGCTGCACCTGGGTTACCTGCACCCTTAAGGCAGTGGACTTTGGAAGAAAAAGGGATAGCACCGTCAGAGGGAAACATAGGATGGTTCAGGACTCGGCAGGCAAGTTCTACACCAGTCATTCTCTGTGCTATCAGTTTCATCTTCCCAACCTCTGGGCAAGTGGTAACATTCCTAGGATATTACATATTCCGTGTCCCATCTGGGGACAGAAGACACAAGCCCAGAGCTGAGCCCTGGAACCAGACCACAGCACAGGGCTGTGTGCAAAGGCAGTTGAAGGAAGAAGCAAACATCCATTTCCCTGAACAGAAATCATCCCTGTCCTGCTCCTTGCACAGGGTTCCTCATTCTGCGGTCTCCACGGCTCTTCCTATCCAACCTGGTTCATGTCAACAAATGTCAGCCAAGGCAAATGGGAATCAGAGACAGGAACAGATACTTGGACAGTGACTAGGGAAGAGAGAAGAGTGGATTTCAGCGGGGGAGACAGGGAGCAGGAGAAGGGGGCCTGCACGGATGCCTAGAAAAGGATCCCCAGGGAAGACCATAGCTAGAAATCTTGAGATTAAAACAGCCTCATGTCCCTCAGTACAGGCCAAATCTCATTTTAATGTGAGTTTTAAATGGCAACTACTATTTTCCATTTAAAAAAACCTGCACTGGGCCAAGCCTGCTCATACTTGATTCCCCCTCACCTAATGAAAAGGAAAATGCCTAAGAACCACAACAGCCCACATTTCCATCCACACAGGTCAGTGACATGATGAGATCACCATGACCTTTACATTCCTCACCATCACAATTAC
Organism: Pitta sordida; assembly: GCA_013390025.1. Classification (NCBI taxonomy): domain Eukaryota; kingdom Metazoa; phylum Chordata; class Aves; order Passeriformes; family Pittidae; genus Pitta; species Pitta sordida. Next base: position 92,467 of record WEKX01000484.1, read on the forward strand.
TTATCTAGTCTGAACTCAGACTTCAAACTCCTATTCCCCTTTCTGCTTTCTCATACCCATACATCTGACTCCCCATGGAGGAACACTACTGCCATACTTACTGTAATATAACTAAAGCAACAGTGAATAATCAGTATTGGAAACACTGTTAAGAGGCTGAGCTTCTAAATGTTATGAATCTTGGTCTGTGAGACAGAGAAATTAATGTTTTAATGGATTTGTGTAATTAATTGTACATCTCATATAATTGGTTTTAAGCAGGAGACATGATTGACCAACTGAGATTTGGAGTAAAGAATATCCTTGGCATGCGATGTAACCAGGCATAACTGACAACATACAAGTGACCATTTTGCCCAACTGAAGAGTAAAACTTCCCTGGCATTAAGCTAGCAATATGGCATTTGAATTTTCATCCAAGTGACAGGTAAACTAATGCAAATTCTCTTTTCAGATAAGATTTTCTAGAGAATCTAGTGCACATGCATTACTTTCTAGCCACCTCGCTTCTGCACACCATTACTGTGACTCCACTCAACAGCAGGGCCAGTGTTTGCTGCAGCTCAGCCACCTCTGCTCCTGAGACACAAAGATGTCATCTGACAGTGAATCACATATTCTCAGTCTCAGATAGGGGAAAGGCATCCAGAGGCAGACTTATTCAATAAGTACATTACTGTATGCAAAGGAACTCCATGATACTGCGATTAGTAACTAACAGTCTCTCCAGTACACTCCAAAGACATGCACTGGGATTCAACACTTCCTAAAGTCAAGCTACCTTGGCTAATGAGGATCTCTTAAACTTGTTAATAACCACCCATGTAAGTATTTCCATATGGAATTGTGGCTAATAATATTTTATGTGAATGACTTAAATTTCAGTCGAGGTAGTAACTAGAAAAAGGCACACCTGCTGCATAAGCAGCATTTCTGTACATAACCAGGTACACCAGCACACATCCGTTGACTGAGGCCTGGAATGGAGAACACATCTGTTCAGGCCTTGGCATTGTTTCCTCTGTGCTCACAAAGAGGCAGCTTTTCACCTAACACAAAGGGATTCAGCATCATCATTATCTATTGAGCTACTTCACCCCACACTAACTGGTCTGAGGGTGTTTAGATTTCACCACAACTTATCAAACAGAGCTCAAGGTAATCCATAAAGTCACTGTTCACAGATTTCTGGTGGCAGCCTGAGAGGTTACATTAATTTTCTCTTATGTAACCTGTTCAAAAACAATGCCTGCCTCAGTAAAAGAGACAGGATTATTGAATTTTGCTGTGTACTAAGCAACTTGTCTATTTTCTAATGTTTCTGGATTATGGGCAGGATAGGAAAGCTGTGTAAGTTGTTAATACACAGAAGCCCACTATGTAAATTCAACATTAGGAATTTAGCCTCCATTTTCACAAATTCTACAGATGCTGAGAACCTTTGAGAAATGACATTTCCAATGCATTTAACAATAATAATAATAAAAATCAACAAAAAAACCTTTCAGCTCCCTTTTTCCATTCCATATTCTTTGACAGTTGTAGTTTTCAGAAAGAAGTGGGAGCTTTGGTAGACTCTTCATTTTCTCAATAAAGTCATATTTAAAAAATTAACTGGTAGCCTCTGTCACAGTAGGAAAGCGAGGCACAAAAACTCACCTTATGTAATTTGTGGTAACAGTATGACTATCAGCTCCCTATCTGGGGACCTCAGAGATGCACACGATGGTCGACTACCTTGGTCAGAGGTTGAAAACCACTATGAGCAACCAGCTTCCTCCTCTCTGCAGCCTGGGAACAAACTCCACCAAAACAGCAGTCCCGCATTATATGCAAGTGATGGGAAGTAATAAGCATGCTTTGATTTTGGACACAGACTTGTCAGGATGAAACCAAAGTTGAGCAGAAATGGCTTCCAACACCCGTGCAAAGCTCTCCTCTTCCGGTGTGGTTTCTTTTCTTTCATGGAGGGGCTTCAGAACTCTAAGCCAACAAAAGAGAAGTGAAACACAAACCAGAGGTAACTCAGAAATGTTAAAGTACTGTGGCTGACTTCAAATTACGTGAGTACCAGGAAGCCATCTTAGAATATAAATGAACAAAACACGAGCAAAAACTCTCCCAAGGACTCTAGAGAACTTCAGGTTTCTTTGCAACTGTCTTTCAAGGGTGTAGCTCCTGCTGAAGTGCAGATTTCTGCTGATACATGCAACCTGAGCAATGCTCAGAGAGAGAGAAGTTAACTGGGTCAGGTGAATGTTTCAAGTCTCCATTTTCTTATCTTCTGAAGGTTTACAGCACTTGCCTGTTGTCAAAAGGATATCTGGTATTGGAATTAGGACTGAAGCATCTGTCACCAGTGAATGCTAACTGCTTGGAAATCAGACAATTTCTGGGTAACAGTTCCAAGAATGAAATTGTACTGCCTTCCTGAAAGCCATATGCAAACATTTTTGGCTAAACATGGTGCATCTGCTCTCGGTAAAGGGCAGCTCACCTAGGGCTATGCTTAACATTATAGGAGATCCCACTTGGGTGGGGCACTGTAGCCACCCCTTTGTCCAGCCTTTGCTTTAACTAGGGTCAGCTTTGAAGGTACATTAGGTTGCTCAGGGCTGGGTAGTTTTCAACGTTCCACCTTTCCTATTTGCACAACAATTGGAACGGCATTTCCAGTTGCAGAGTAAAAGGCAAGAGAATGAAGGTGGGGAAGGGAAAAATGATCCAGGACAAGACCCCATTGAAGCCACCGCAAATAGGCCTTTCACTAAGTCATTTCTAAAGGCTTTTACTGATGGTTTTGGCCATTCTAAACCACCTACACCAGTATCTCATAACAACTACTAGTAGAGAGTTCTCCTCAGATTTATACTGAAAATCCTTTCACAGACTTAAAACCACTACTTCTTACTCTATTTGAAGTACACTCAGAGAACAGTCACTCTCATCCTTTTTACAGGTTTCCATTTATGTATGCGAAGACCTCACTAAATAACCCCAAATCTTTCTGTCCTTCCTCTGACTAGCTGTCTTACTACAGTTTTCTCCACTCTCTCAAACTGGTCAACACCTGCCCAAAAAATTTGACTCACTACCTTCTAAGGTCTTATTTCTCNACTCCACTCTCAAACTGGTCAACATCTTTCTTGAAGCTCAATCCCCAAAAAATTTGGCTCACTACCTTCTAAGGTCTTATTTCTCTGAATTAGCAAGTACAATTCTCAAATAATTCCTTAGTTTCTTTACAGGGGAGAATAAAATCTAGTGGTTCCCTATGATAGATAAAAGACTGTGAATTCATAGTTCTGGAAACACCACTATTGCTCCAGAAAACGTACAGGTGCCATGTAATAAGCTTTCACCCTAATATTATAAAAACAATTTTAAGGCCATAATGTCAAGGGATACATGGATTGTGAAAACGTTTTAAACAACTAAAAATGAATTTTCAAATTACATGCATTTATTTCACCAGGAATTGTGACAATCCTGGGCCTTGACACACCTGCCAACATCTACTTCAAAGACTATAGAAAGAGGCACTAGGAACATAACTTATTCCTTCCTTCCCATGCAGAGATGATATAATATGCATTTATCTTAGAAACCAGAGAAATGCGGACTGATGAGGCCAAAGATATAACCAAGCTCTTTCAGTGGTGACTTTGCTTGCATATAGTCAAGCTACAAGCTCTGTGGTTTGGAACAAGAATTCCTTGCAAACCCCACCCCAACCAAAGGTAATTTAGTCACATGCTTTGACATGGGTCCTGAAGACAGACCAGAAGAAGAATTTAGCTAGAACTTTTTGAAACTCACCTAAAATCTGCAAAAGCCATCTGGCATACATGCTCCTGGATGTAGAGGGTGCCGAAGCATAGGTAGGAGAAGGTCATGCATGTTGGGGAGTCTGAATTGCCTGGCTGGATACTGCAGCAGCCTCAGCCACTTAGTAGGCAAGAGGGACATGGTTCTTGTCCCCTTGGCCCAAAACAACTACTGTTAGCAGGAAGAGCCCCTCTTTGCAAAAACAAAGGAGCATAGCACCTAATCCATCAAGACTAGTTGCTTCTGGGATCACAGTCACAAAAATGCACATCCTCTCCATGTCCTGGCTTGAGCAATTAGGTGTCAGACCCTACCTGAGGGCTGATGTTTTATCTCCATGCTCAGGGAGGTGCCCTCAGTGTTTCCTGGTTGCCCTGCACCTGGCTGAGGGTGGGGACAGGTCCTGCCTGCCGACCCTGCTCTGCTGTTCCAGTCCAACCCTGGCCCTGCTGTGCCTCCACACAGGGAGGAAATCACCTATCATTCCACTCCACTGCTGCCAGATACATTCCAGTTTCCCTGGGTGAGGGGATGGAAATAAAGAAATAAAGTAATCTCTTGTTTTTACTTTATCTGGCTACCTTGGAGGGTAAACTGGAAAGTACCAGACTTGTAAAACACACTACAGTATTGCCTTTCATTTTCTACTTGCATGGAAATTTTGGACGAATGTGTCAAAGCATTTTACTTCATCTGGGAACTGTTTTTACTAAAACCCCTGATGATCTGAACCTGCTTGCACAAACAATACCCCAAAGTTTACATTTGAAATCTATTCAATGTACCAAAGGTGTACACAGAGGACAACCTTTACAGTTCCCACAGGTAAGTAAATAGGGACAACCAAACTGTCAGACCAACACAATCATCTGCATTTGCAAGTTACATTTCATCTTATAACAGACATCAACATCTGAATTCATCATACTAATCTAATAGTTATTCCCAGGTAGTTAAATGATAGTAAAGTCTCTGCAAGACAGTGGATGCCACAGAAGAAATAGATGTCAAGTATCAAGGAAGGCCATTGTGGGGAGGAGGATGTCTATACCATGGAATTTTTCCCCAGTGGTTGCCAGAATTTTACCTGTCTGTAAAATGGCTGGCAGCATACCTGTGGCTAGGCTGACCATATCAGGGTGTTCAAGCCTGAGTGATGCTGTTTTAACCAGCACAGTAACACCAAGGACCAACAAAAACCCCCATGCTCTGATTCCACCATCCATTCCACTTCAGTGCTGGCCAAACACCAACTTACTTATTACGTGCTACTGTAACAACTTCGTTTTTTAGGAAGCACCACAGTTAAAACTTTAAAGCCCTTTCCAGCCTAGACTAGAACGAGTGAACTAACCCTCAGCCACCTGGCCATCCTCTGAAGGGGAGGAAGAAGAAAGGGCAGAGAGGAGTGGATGGGAGGATGCAGGAGCGCTGCGGTGGCTTGGCTGTGTAGGGTCAGAACGGTGCCCACCTGTCAGTGTTCTCTCCCTTGGGCATACAGCACCCTCCCTCCCTCCCTTCCCTTCCGACCAGGTTTTTAATGCTGTGGGCTCTCGGGTGGACGACTGACTGCTGCTTTGATGGGCCACTAGATGGCACGAAACGGCAGGGATGGAGCACCGGCGGTGCCTTCTTCCCCGGGAAAAGGCACTCCTCGTCCTCCACCCAGCTGCGAGCCGAGTCTGCAAAGCGCTCCTCCTAAATTCACTGGGTGCGTCAACGCATAGGTACAACCCTTCTACACCCAACAATCCTTACCTTTTTTCTTCTTCTTTTTTTTTTAATCGTATTTCTGGTGTTCTTTGGTTGTGCTTTGCCTTCCTTCAATGCTGAAAGAAGCCATGGCACCAGTTTTGAGATGCCACTGAACTGTGGGGTGGTAGTGGTACAAGTGCTCCTCTGCATTCTTTGGAAGACAGGATGACATGCCACCAGCCAAAAGTGATTTTCATTGATTAAGAACAAACCAACCCCCTTACATATATCCTTAGTTGCTCATCCTTTTTCTGCAGTCCTACGTGTCCTGAGAGAAAATCCCACAACACTGTTGAAATTTCAGGCCTAAAAAGGTTTACTCTGAGTATTCTTCACCACTACATGTTGAGGTATGACTTTTATTTCCATTTTTGGCCATGACAATTCTCTTTTGCTTAATCAAAGAATATCAAATCCATTTTACTGCATTTATCCAGTTTCAAGTCCTTTCTCTAAGTTTATGCTTTTAAATTACTATGGTGTCAGTAAGAGGTCATATAATCCCAAAAGTTATATTTTAAAAAGAAAGGAACAAAATTCTTCTTAACAATAACTGTTGCCTCCTGTCTTTCTTGACCCAGAGGAATCCCCCACAAGGATGAAAAGTTTCCTCCTCTCCCACCCCTGCCTTGAAACATTGCTGTGCCTGGCCACATGAATCCGAGGCACAGAGCTGAAGATTTTTTGTTTTGGTGACTCTCCAATTGCCAAAGGTCCAAATCCCTCCCTGCAACCTGGCCCCCCTTGGTGACAGGACCTCAGGGGTGTCACATTGGTGGCCCCCAGTTTTTAACACGTCCTCGGGGGTGGCACGTTGGTGGCCCTCCCTTAGGGACAGGACCTTGGTGTCACATTGGTGGCCCCCAGTAGGTGACAGGTCCTCGGGGGTGGCACATTGGTGACTCCACCTTAGTGACAGGTCCTTGGGGGTGGCACATTGGTGGCCCCCCTTTACTGACAGGACCTCGGGGGTGTCACATTCGTGGCCCCCCTTTACTGACAGGACCTCGGGGGTGGCACATTCGTGGCCCCCCCTTGGTGACAGGACCTCATGGGAGTCACCGTGGTGACCCCCACTTGGTGAGAGGTCCTC